>PISX010024219.1:0-28290 GCA_004024625.1 Mellivora capensis | reverse complement strand
TGCTAGAAGACAATCAAATACATGTTACATGTCACTCCTGTATTGCTTCACATGATTTGTATGAGTGTACAGGTCCATGTGTACGTATGTGTGTGTTTTAACACAAGTGGCTTTCTACTAAACTAGCCATATTCCTAGACCAATCCTAAGTTATTACATATTCTAAAGAGATTAAAGTGTCATTTGTAAATGTGACCTAAATGTTATTTAGAACCTTCACTATCTATATACCAAATATAATGAAATGTTTAAAGTACCATATGCTCATGTTTTTAAAACATACACATTGGGACGCCTGGGTGGCTCAGTTGGTTAAGCGGCTGCCTTCGGCTCAGGTTGTGGTCCCAGCGTACTTGGATTGAGTCCCGCATCGGGCTCCTTGCTCGGCGGGGAGCGTGCTTCTCCCTCTGCCTCTGCTGCCACTCTGCCTGCCCGTGCTCTCTCTCTCTCTCTCTCTCTGGCAAATAAATAATAAAAAAAATACACAAAATCTGGTTCTTCATATTGTATTTTGTCAATGACTATACATTTTAGATATTCTATAGTTTTCACAAAGCTAATGACTTTTCCTCCTAATTTCCTTTAAAGTAAAGGCAAGTACTTGTTCAAAATGCATTGTGTGAAAGTACTTTATACAAGTGAACAATATTACTTTGAACTTAAAAATGTAAATAATATTTACAACTTGTAAAAATACAAAAATGCTCTTTACTCATACGTGTCTATTACATTTTGCCATGTTTGCTTTATGTTTTCCTTCCCTTCCCCACACTTTTTCTAGTAAGCTGCATAGATCATGCCTCTCTACTCCTGAGAACTTCACTGTGTATTTCCTTCAAAAAATTACTTAACTACTATTGATGACCAAATCAGGAAAATTAACATTGATGCAATATAATTTAATATCCTTATTTGTACTCAACAATCATTCTAATAATGCCCTTTATAGCACTTTTGTTTCCACTCTAATATCTAATTCAAGAATCATTTCTGTCTAGGAGCTCTGACAGTAGAGATCTGTTTTCGGCTTTTAGTGCTGGCTAAATAAACTATAAAATTTCAGGCTTTTGTAAGTAGTTTTTGAAGAGAAAGAAAAATCTGGAGGAGAGAGGAGGTATTTGGAGAGGGAGAGAAAGCCGGACAACTCACAACCAACGAGGTGTCACCAAAAAAAGGAAAGGAAATTAGCCTGTCTCTCTTCCAACTCTCCACAGCCGTCAAAAAGTTAAGGAAATAAAACCCAAACCAAAACTCCCTGGGGAAAACCGGACAAAGTGGAGTAGAGCCGGCAGAAACGTGGGCACTGAGAGGTAAACTCAGGCAAATTCCTCCTTGAGAGAGGAGGGAGAAGAGAGTGGGGAAGACCGAGCAGAGAACCCAGGACGTCTCGGTGGAGTTGGGGCGGTTTTGCTTGTCTCTTTTTTAAGAGAGTGTGGAAGGCGTTGCATATCTAACACAGCCCCACGGTTCTCGCCTTAAATGATATCAATTACCCCAAACAGCATACGTGTTACTCCAGAGCCCGAGGAATGGCCACGGGAGGACGGAGAGGGCGTGGGACGTCGCATTGGGTTTGGCGACCAGGACCGCGGAGAGACGAGGGGTGGATCGCAGGGAGGCGGCTGGAGCCCAAAGGTCCGCAAAGGGCCAGGATGCGGCGAGGCGCACGAGGGTAGGGGACACAGAAGGCGGGGAGAGAGGCGGTGGCCGTCCGGGCAGTGGGGCACCGGGCAGTGCGGGGTGGGAGGCAGGGGTCGCGGCGCGCCGGGCCCTCACCGCTGCTGAGCGTGGAATCGCAGTGCCAGCTGTCCAGGCTGGCGGGTTTCCGGCAGGACTCCCACAGGGACAGGTAGTACTGGTGGTCGGCCGTGACCCAGGCCGGGCTCAGCACGGCCCCCAGGTCCAGACACAGAGCCAGGAAGATGCACACCAGCCCGACCAGCTTCAGCGGGGTCAGCACCGACACGCGCACCTCCTCCACGCCGCTGCCAGCCGAAGCCATGCCCCGGGCGCCGCAGCCCCCTGCCCCGCCGGAGGCGAGGTCGCCAGGCGGGTCCGGAGAGCGGGGAGCCGGACCTCCTTTGGAGGGAAGCAGCGGAGCCGCGGCGCGCCGCGAAGGTAGGTCTGCGGGGGCTACCGCCCGGGTGAGGTCTTAGGCAGCCGCAGAGACGCCGACATTCCCTGGACCTTTGCCGCCAGCCCCGCGCCGCACTCTGTCCCCGCTCGCCCAGCCGCTCCCGGGGTTGCAGGAGGCGGGAGGGCTAGCACCCAGCGGGGAGAGACAGTGGTTTGCACCCCACGGGTGTTCCCAGGCTCTTGTTCCAGGCGCGAAAGGCTGGCCCACGCCCGCCCCTGCCCGTTCTGTGCAGAGCCCTTCTCTGTCTGAACCCGGAGGCTGGTGCGCTCAGAGCAAGTGCCCCCTTGACCTGGCTGGCGGTGGATAAATGGGTCCTCCCTCTCGTGTATCTCACACAAGTGTAATCATACAGTGTTTGTCTTTTGCGTCTGGCTTATTTCACTTAGCATAACGTTTTTAAGTTCTTCCATGTTATAGCGTGTATTAGAACTTCATTCCTTTTTTTAAAAAAAGATTTTATTTATTTATTGGACAGAAAGAGAGATCACAAGTAGGCAGAGAGGCAGGCAGAGAGAGAGGGGAAACAGGCTCCCCGCTGAGCAGAGAGCCCGATGTGGGGCTCGATCCCAGGACCCTGAGATCATGACCTGAGCCAAAGGCAGAGGCTTAACCCACTGAGCCACCCAAGCACCCCACTTCATTCCTTTTTAATGCTGAAAAATATTCCCTTGTATAGTAGTTCTCCCTTATCTGCCAGGTGGTTCCCTCCAAGACCCCTGAAACGAGGGTTAGTATAAACCCCGAGATATACCATGTTTTTTCCTATACAAATCTACCTAAGATAAAGTTTAGTTTATAAATCAGGCACAGTACGAGATAAACAACAATAATAGGACAATTATAACAATACATTGTAATGAAAGCTATGTGAATGTGGTCTCTCTCTCAAAATATATTACCCTGTACTCACCCATCTTCCTGCGATGATGTGAGATAAAATGCCTACCTGATGAGATGAAGAGACACGGAACAGCATGGGCACTGAGACATAGCTTTAGGCTACCACTGGCCTGCGGATTTCTCAGAACCATCTGCTTCCCAGGCTTTGGATGACCGGAGGTAACTGGAAAGGTGGAAAGCGAAACTGCTGATAAAGGGGGACTAGGGCATACATTTATTACATTTTGTTTAACTACTCACCTGCCCGTGGGCATGTGGGTCATTTCCACCTTTTCACTATTGTGAATCTTGCTGCTTTGAACACGGGCATACAAATATCTGTTCAAGTCTCTACTTTTAATTATTTTGGATATATACCCAGAAGTGGGATTGCTGGATCATATGCTAATTCCATTTTTAGTTTTTTGAGGAAGTACTGTTTTTCACAGCAATTCACAATTTTACTTTCACATCAGCAACACACAAGGATTCCAATTTCTTCACATCCTGGCCAACACTTATTTTCTATTTTGTTTTTTATAATAACCATTCTAGTGGATGGTAAATGGTATTTCACTGTTGTTTTGTGTTTCCCTAGTGATTAGTGATACTGAGTAGTTCTTTGTGTATTTATCAGCCATTTTTCATCTTTTGTGAAATGTCTATTCAAGTTCTTTGCCCATTTTTAAAATGCATTGTTTGTGTTGTTGTTGTTGTTGAGTTTTAGGGGTTCTTTATATATTCTGGATATTAATCCCTTATTATATATATGATTTGCAAATATTTTCTCTTCAAAGTTCCACCTTGCACAAGAGCTGTTCTAGGGGCTCGGCATCTTAGGGTAGCTCCCATCTCCCCAGCCTACTGGGTGGAAGAGCTGTTCTTATTAATGGAATCCAGATAACTGGGTAATGGAGAGAGAATTAAAGTGAAAGACAAGTGAAGTTAACTTTAAAATTATAAAAGCTCAACTTATATAAATAGTTGGTAGGCCATGTAAAAAGTTGAAGAGAGGGGCACCTAGGTAGTTCATTTGGTTAAGCGCCCAACTCTTGGTCTCACCTCAGGTCTTGATCTCAGGGTTGTGAGTTCAAGCCCTGAATTTGGCTCCACCCTGGGCATGGAGCCTACATTAAAAAAAGTAAAAGAAAAATAAAACTTATTGATTATTAGAGTTGACAATTAAGACTGAGATACAAGGTGGTCACCCTTGCAGGGAGCAATTTTTCATGGCTGGCCCAGACTCAGGGTGATCAACACCAGAGTTCTATTTTTTGACTACTGCCTTGGAATGAAGTAAGTGAAGGTGTGATTTCTGACAATGCTTTATTATTGCTTGACAAGATATAACAAATTTTAATTAATCAAGAAAGATATAGCAGAATTATAAATATACAGATATGCATATTTCCTTTGATATGTTCTTCTCTTCAGTGCCTACTGAAACATTTTGTTAATGGTTTGAATGTTTTTACCAGTTCACTGTCACTTTCATTCCAATCTTTGAACACTCTTTTAGTCATATGTTTTAATATTTTGTGTGTGCCTCGGGGGGGGCACATCATTTTCTATAAACTGAATTAAATGTGTTGCTTATGCTCATGATTGTCATGGAAAAACTTCTTTTTTTAGAGTCAGGCTGCATTTTAAGAGAAGCAAGTTGATGTCTTGAGTGAAGACATCTGGCACATAGAAATTTTTAAAAATTTATTTTTGTTATTATCATTTTAAAAATGTCATTATTTGTGGCAATTTGCTGTGTTGTAAAAATAATCCTGTTTTAGAGAAGTAGCCTTTTAATTTGCATTGATTAAAATAAGGACCGTAGACTTGTGTAGTCTAGAGATAATATTGTATTACATAATGGATGCAAAGCTCTTTACATGCACTATAAATGTGTTTTCCTCTCCCCTTTCCTTTACCGTTTCCCCAAGGAATCCCAAGTGATTTCTTGTCTAGAGCATCTCTTCAGTGAGTATGGTTGATATCACTACTGTACAAAGAAATAACCTGAAGTTCTAGAACACTGAGAGAGAATAAATGTAAGGCCACCTGTGCTTTTAGTTCAGATTTCTTTTGTACCACAATACTTCATATGTTCTTTAATAAATCAGGAGCTCATTTAACAACTCTATGTCTACTTAATCAATTCACTAAATTAACCAGTGCTCTCCAAGGTCCCTGTAAAGCAAGTGAACTGATGTCCAGGGCATACTCAAGACTCAGAGCTCATAGGCTACTCTACTGTAGGCCCACTCCATGGAGAGATGACTGTTTACTAAGAATGATCTGTGTTTGCTATGACATCTGTTTATAGTATAGTTCTGATAACTGTATAATTTAATTACTATTTAAAAGGAATACATGGGTGCCTACGTGGCTTAGTCAGTTAAATGTCTGCCTTCGGCTCAGGTCAGGATCTCAGGGTCCCTGGATCGAGTCCTGTGTCTGGCTCCCTGCTTAGTGGGGAGTCTACTTCTCCCTCTCCCTCTACTCCTGCCCTTGCCGTTTCTCATCTAAATAAATAAAATCTTTTTAAAAAGCAACAAAAACAATATAAGAGAGAGTAGCTTATGAAAACTAGGTTGAATACTTTGGTGTGATTCCATAAAGATGAGATAATTAAAAAAAACTGTCAATTAAATGTGGGAAAAGCAATAAGAAAACTTACAAATATTCTGGAAAAATCTAGATGGAGTCTAAATACAATGTGACAATGTGACTCTTCAGTATCTGAGTTCTTTTTCTCTTTAAAAATAATGGAATAGGGGTGCCTGGGTGGCTCAGTGGGTTAAAGCCTCTGCCTTCGGCTCAGGTCATGATCCCAGGGTCCTGGGATCGAGCCCCGCATTGGGCTCTCTGCTCAGCAGGGAGCCTGCTTCCTCCCCTCTCTCTCTGCCTGCCTCTCTGCCTACTTGTGATCTGTCTGTCAAATAAATAAATAAATTCTTAAAAAAAGAAAAATAATGGAAAAAATACCCAATAGGCCTATATCTATTAAAGAAATTGAATCAATAACTAATAACCATCCAAGACAGAAAGCCCCAGATCCAAATAGGGCTATCAAACATTTTATGAAAAAATTATATCAATTCTCTACAATCTCTCCCAGAGGATAGAAGCAGCGGGGACACTTCTTAACTTATGCATTATCCTAATGCCAAAATCTGACAAAGACATTACAAGAAAACAGACTAAAATTTCTCATGAACATAGATGCAAACATCTTCAACAAACATTGTAAATCAAATTCAACAGTGGATAAAGAAAGTATGCATTAAAAGCAAGTTGGTATATGTAGGTCCTTAGAGAGTGTTATGTCCAAATCACCATAAATATTGTAAATGATTTCCACCACTCTATAGAAGCAAGTCCACATCTGACAGAGTCTGCATCTCAGCAAACTGCCAAGCCTAAAATCATTTTCCTTCACAATCACATTTTTTTATTTTGAAAAACAGTATGCTTACAAAAAGGGGTACATCAATTTAATGAGCACCAATTACACAAGTGGTTGTGTACCCAACACCAAATTTAGAGTAAAATATTATCAGTACCTCACAACCCCCTGTATGCTCCTCACTGATCTCCACTTCCTCTCTTCAATTTAGATATACTCAGTTCAAAAATTTTATGTGACCTATTCTTTATTTTCTATTTTGTTTTGTTGTTTTTTATTTTTTATTCTTTATTAATTATTTTTATTAACATAATGTATTATTTGCTATTTTCTATTTTTATTACATAAACAATTTGCTATTTAGTTTTACCTCATTTAGTGCTACATGAATATAATCCTAGAGCATGTCTTTTTTTTTTAAGATTTTATTTATTTGAGAGAGAGAGGGTGAAAGAGAGAACATAAGCAGGGGGAGAGGCAGAGGGACAAGCAGACTTCCCATGGAGCTGGGAGTCCATGCAGGCCTGGATCCCACAACCCTGAGATCATGACCTGAGCCAAACCAAGAGTCTGACAATTACCAACAGGCACTCCAATATGTCTTTTCATGTGACTTTTTTGAACTTCATCCATATTGAGGCATGCAGCCAATGTTCATTCACTTTTTCTGTTGTATAATATTCTACTGCTTATTCATACAATGAATGACAATTGGTCCATTCTTCTATGGAAGACCATTCTATTTGGGCTGATTCCAGTTTTTGCCTTTAAGAACAACGCTGCTAAGAACATTCTCTAAGCATTGCTTAGTGCATATGTGTAAGTGTTATGTACTAAGGAGTGGAACCATGGATCATAAAGTGTGCTCCTATTTACTTTCATTGGAAAATACCAAACTGTTTCCCAACTTATACTTCCACCAGTACTGTGTGAAATAGAGTTTTGATTGTTCCAGCTCTTTATAAATGCTTGGTATTTACAAATGTTTAATTTTTACAGTATTTTTTCCGAGTGTTTAGCAACTATTCTGGTATATTGGGGCTAGCTGATTAAAAGAACAGTGATTTTCTAAAATCACCTTATTTCTATTTACTAAGGAGAGCCACTATTGTGGCCTCATTCTGGTTTTATAGCACTCCATAAAACCTAAAGAATGTTGTCTAAAAATTCTGTGTGGAAACACCAAATTATCTGTTGCTATCAGATCCTGTTAATTTGGATATTCCTAGCTTAAGGACCACTGCCAGAAGATGGCATAAATACACTAAATAGTAACATATTCAAATAAATATTTAAAGATACTTTCTTGGCTATGAATCATAGAGAGTGCTTTAAAATTATTGTGTACAACTCAATTTTAATTTTTTTCTATCTCATTTATATTCTCACAGAACTCTTTTTGTACTCTAGAGGCTGGATACCTTATAAAATTCAAACATGTTCTTTTCATCTATATTCATACTTAGAACTAGAATTTTTAAAAGGTAAAAATTCAACTACTTTAGTCTGGAGTCGAGAATCTGGAAAAATTCTTATTTCAGTGGACTTTTTTCAAAATTAAATATCTACTTATACGCTACTTTAAAATAAAGAAACATTTATAAATATGCTATTAATAGTCCATGAAAAATAACACTGCCTTTTATGTAATAATTATACAAAGTGGTTTTTTATCACATTCAGGAGACATGTAATAATTCTATGCAGTGCCATTTTATAAATGCCTTATAACAGATTGATACCACATTATTAAAAACCTGTTTCAAACATGAAAGAGGTAAAAAAGCAAGCCTCCCAATGACTGACTTAGATCAGCTCTATGTTCTCATAGAGAACCTATGTTCTCATTCTGCAAGTTTTTTATATCATTTTAAAATGTTACCTTAAATTACAACTGCCATTTCTTACTCACTTTTGCTTTCAAGTAAAAACAGAACAAATCTACAGCACTCAAGCTGGTGTGAGTGCCATCACAGAGAACTGTTAGGCATAGTGGTAGCAAAAGTTCCAGAGCATTACTTGTTATCGAAGCTGAGAATATTGTTATTAATTTTAGACAGATTTAAAGTGAGGGATATAGTACAAACAAGTTTATGATAGATTTGTTTAGATAAACCTTTCAAACCAACGTACTGGCACTAAAACTTGCACATAGAAATGAATGCCACCTATCTTTGGAAAACTGAAAATTTCCAACTATATGCGGCATTTTTCTCCCCCTGGCCTCTTGATGGAAATTTCACCTGAATTATGCAATTTCAGATCCATGGTATGTAATAAATGCTTCCAGAAAGTGTGCTGAGGACAAAAATTATCACTTTCCTCTCCTGGAAGTAAGGAGTCAAACAGGCTTAGCTATCTGGGGCAGGTAGGGTGAGGGAAGAAGAGGGTGTGTGGAAGAATTCTTTAGAGGTTGGTACTTTCTTAGCCACTGATCAGAAATTAGATGTAAAGAATTTAAGAATATATTTTTAATTATAGAGCCTCCTGTTCTTTATGTCTGTCATCTGCTTTTTTCTTCAGGGATCACTGGCTAAATTCTTGAACAGGTACAATCAGAAATATATCATTCAGATAAAATAGGAAAATACATCTTATGTACACTCAGGTTAAAAAAAATAAACCAAAATAAATTTTAGAAAGTAATAATGAAACTCCTACAGGGTTATGGCAAACACTAGTCCAAAACCTGACAACATAAATTCCACACGTAAAAAGGTCTATTTAATACCACAGTGGTTGTGCTATAAATAGAAGACAGTTGTCCAGCTAATGTCTTCACACCTTGTGTGTTCTCACTTGGTTATCTCTGCACCACTAATCTTTTTGTTACCACCACCCTCCCTGCTCAGACTTGCTCTCCCTGCACCCCCGCCCCCACCCTGGCTCCTTTCCTCTCCATTTTATTCTACACAGGATTCCTTGTCCAAAACGTAATACTGGTCACACCACCCCTTCAGGGACTTGTGCTTCTCTACATTAGCGTTTCTCACCCAAGATCCTCAGAACACATATATCTCTGGACATGGTACATGGTGTTTGATGAAAAAAAAGGAATCTGTGATCAAATACACTTGTGAAATAAAATGAAAAATAGTAAAGTTAGTTTCTCCATTTCTTATAACCTTTATTTCTCCATTTCTTATAACCTTTGGTGTCCCAAATATTCAGTGAGAATTTTTGGATTAGAAGTGCTTCCCAAATGTACTTGTCCCACAGCATTTTCTCAAGAGTTGCTTTCCTGTGTTCTGCATGAGTTACTTTTCTTCATGTGCACTGCAGTGTTATGGAATTATGCGCCATTTTACTCTTGATTTCCTTTTCAGAAGACTGATTAGTGCAATCAGTCACTGGAAAGTGATTTTCATCACCAAAACCAGCTTCATTTTTCTCTTGATTAATAGCCCTGGTACAAGTTATTCAGCAGAAATAAATACTATGTAAGAACACAGACATTGTATGTTCTATGTTGTTACATGAAAACATATATAACATAATATCTATGTTGTCCTAGACAAACATTCTGATATCCCAGGTAGACAAGTGATCAATGAAGTCATGCTGTCAGGTATTTCTGTGATTTTCTGCTTTTCTTTGAAGAACCGGGCCCTTAGCACTGACTCTTTTTATCTTGGAGCATCTTGTGAGTCAACTATTCTATAACTTGAACTTTGGAAATCTTGACTCAGTCAATGAAATAACAACAAAAATATGTTGGCAACCAACAGGAATGGGCTGGCAAAGTAACTGGAACCTTAAATTCTAACTACATTTAAGTCTTTACTAAGCATCATGACCTTTTCATTTTCAATGTACATTAGGCAAAAGTAACAGTCCTCATTTTGTAGGACCTACATGGCTTTGTAGTATAAATCATTAACACTCTGCTTAAACAAAACTTATTACTTCCAGTTCTTCTGTTTCGTACTATATATGCTTTAGAAAATTACTAACATTTTAATTTTTTAGGATTTATTTATTTATTTAAAAGAGAGAGTGCCAGGAGGAGGGGCAGAGGGAGAAGGAGAGAAAGTCTTAAGTAGACTCTGTACTGAGTACAGAGCCTGATGTGGGGCTTGATATCATGACCCTGGAGATCACAACTGGAGCAGAAAACAAGAGTTTGACACTTAGCTCACTATGCCATCCAGACTCCCCAAAATTTTTTAAATAATTGGTATTTTATAGTATTTCTGATAAATAGGAAGAAAAATATCCTACTTTTTTTTTAATTATTATTTTTTATTATGTTATATTACTACTTTCTTTTTTTTAAAATATGTATTTATTTGAGAGAGAAAGAGAGTGTGTGCATAGGGGAGAGGCAGACTGAGAGGGAGAGAGAATGAGAGAGAGAGAGAGAGAGAAAATCTCCAGCAGACTCCCTGCTGAGCTAAGAGCCCCACCCAGGGCTGGATCTCATGACCCTGAGATCATCATCTGAGCTGAAATCAAGAGTCTGTTCCTCAAACAACTGAGCCACACAGGTGCCCCACTATTTTCTTAATATAAGGACAAAATGTTTTCCCCCAAGTAATTTTTAGGGACTGATATTTATAAATTCAATTAAGTTGGGGTTTGAAATGAAGATTATATAGCCTAACCCACCACTGAGCCATTGTTTCAAGTCATGCCTACTGAATTCCCCTATGAGCAGGCCAAAAATATCTTCTATGCAAAAGGTCTGGGACAATAAAATGGTTTGATAAACACATATATCTCTATTTTTCTATCTATCTATCTACCTATCTATCTATTTTTAGGTTTCTCTAATGATTGGGATTTCTAGGGAAGTTTAAGAATCTTTCTGTTTAAGAAATACAGCAATACAAGATTTTGCCTGATACTCTAATACACCATACCTGAATACATGATTTTGCCTGTTTGTGTTCCAAATTTCTTGTGTTCTCAAACTTTGTTATATTTGCTTATTTATTTATTTATTGTATTTCTTCCATAGACCTATGATGGTTTAAACCTTCTTCCTTTTTAAATTCCCTGAGTATAAGCCAGTAATGATGAAATTTAAGTATAAATCATGAGATTTGATACTATATAAATCAAATATGGCTTATGACCTGAAAGAGGTTTAAAAAAACCAGTAACCATTGTTATAGGAAGCCTGTGATAAATGTTACTAGATGGGTGCATTTGAGGTATTGTAGGAGCTTAAAGAAGAAATGCTTTATGAAAATGGAGGATTTTGACAGGATTAAAGAAGAGACACAATTTAGATATGCAGATATGGTAAGAAGCAAGGCATACCCAGTATGTGGATAAGGTAAGCAACAGATTGGTGGGGCATGAATGGAGATAGGAGATTCTATCACCAAGATGGAATCAAGGTCATATTTATTTAGAATTGAGTGACAGAGAAATCTAAGCTAGTATCTGGAACAAAGAGAAACTGGTGACCAGAAGATCACTTAGGGTGGGTAAGAGGCAAAGATAATTTGAACTAGAAGCAATGGAAACTGAAAGAAAGAACAATCAAGCCAGACTCTGAGCTCCTCATATCCTAACCATTGCTTGTGTTTGACGAGTGAGGAAAAGGAAAAGACAGAGGTAGAAAATGAATGATACTATTGACCAGTGTGGCTGGGATAAGGACAGGAAACTGGCAGTACCATTCACACTCACACAAAGAAGTCAAGAAAAAAAAATAGCCTATAGAGAGGCACATGGTTGTATAAAATATACCTGAGATTAGCTCCTGGCAAAACCCTGGGACTTCACAATTCAGCAGTCTACACACAGATTTTAAGGAGAAAAACTAAGCTGGAGGCTACAGAGAAGTTTAGAAATGAGTGATGCTGTTAAACATTTAATCAATTTGATTATATATGAAAAATTCTACTATATATTATTGTATATATTACATAGTAATACATATTACTATATATACAATATTATTATTGCATTATATAGCAATGTGATAATATATTAATATATTAATCAATTATATTATTATATAATATATATTATATAGAAATAATAAATATATTAATAAAGGAGGTATATTTTGTTGACTCACATACTAAAATACATACATAAATATATATTTGCTTTGATAGTATAAGTCATTTAATATTGTTTTATTTATATTCACAATCTTTTTTACCTGGAATCATGAAGAAAAAGATGACAGAAACTGAATGTCAAAAAATTTTCCAATGTGGATCAAGAAACTGCTTAGCTTATGCATGGAGAAAGGTCTACTGAACATTAATTATGTTTGGTACTGAAACAGTTATGGTGGCAGATGCAGGAAAATATAGGTATATCCGTTCTCTTTAATGACTTACAATCTTTATGAAGTCAAATACTGTTCTCTTCTGAATCCTGACTAGACTATGATACTTTCATTTGTTACATCACCTTATATTCTGTCACCCAGACTGGACCATAAGCTCCTTGAAGTAATGTGTCTTCTACTTTCTCTTAGCAGTAATAAATACTGTAGACTACTTCTTCAAATTATTAATGACATACAATGAAGTCCACATATTCCTTTCCTGAAAATCATACTCTTCAGTTATAAATAACAATGGCTTGAAAGATTTTACGGAGACCCTTTATAAAAGTGGGTAAAATGTTACTGTGTGGTAACTAACATAAGTAAGTTAAACTTAATAGTTAATTGTGCCTCCTTTTTGGGAACTTTTTGAAAATGGATTGACTTTGAGTTCAGTAGCTGACACCAACACAAGTGAATCTTTTGTTTCAGAACTTAACATATATTGACAATTATTTCCTAGAATGAGGTGGGAAATACTGCATAAACATCAACCATTAATTACTAATTGAAGCACTTCAGAAATCCCATATGATGCACTAAAATTAATTAATAGGGCCATACTTGAAGGAGGTATAGTAGTAGAGAAAATGGTCCCCAAATCAAGAGGGCAGGTGCCAAAACTTTCAAACCAACTAAATTATCATGACCTGCTTAAATGTCTACTGTGTAAAATATACTATGCCAGGTGCCTGATAAAAAGATATATAAGATGAGATGTTCCCGTCCTCAAAGAGCTTACAACTAAATTGAAAGTAAACCACACACCTCCAATAAGAACACAACAAAACACACACACAGAATAAAAGAGAACTCTATTGCAACAGTTTTTGACAAGTTATATGAAGAGTAAAGCAAAGTCCTTATAATGAAATTGCCTGAAACAAAAGATGAAAATAATAGTTTATATCTATTAAAGGCTCACAACATGCAAGGTAGGTAGATGAGGAAACTGTGGCACAAAAAGATGAAGTAACTTGTCCAAGGCCATCCAACTGGAATCATTGGTACTTAAAACTAGGTCAAAAAGATTCCAATGTCCAGGACTTACTGTGTGTCATGCTACCTCCCCCCTGTGGACTGAACTGCGCCCCTCCAATTCATATGTTGAGGTGCCAAACTCAAGTGCGACTGGGTTTGCAGACTGGGCCCTTAAGGCCCTTAAGGACATAATTAAGGTTAAATAAGATCATAAGAGCGGGGCCCTCATCTAACAGGAGTGGTGTCTTTATAAGAAGAGGAAGAGATACCAGTACACACTCTCTTTACTTCTCTCTCTCTCTGTCCATGCATGGAGGGAAGACCATGTGAGGACACAGATGCCTCACCAGGAACCAACCCTAATGGCATCTTTATCTTAAACTGTGAGAAAATAAATTCATGCTGCTTAAGCCACCCAGTCTGTGGTACTTTGTTATGGTAGCCCTAATAGACTAAGACACTTCCTATAAAAGAATAGACATGAATCTTATCTTTTACCAACAATGGAGCAACATTTAGTATTCTTACATGGTTTAAAACTCTTTCCTTTAGCTTACTCCCAAGTTCTCTGCATGTATGTGTGTGCGTGTGCACGTCTGTGTGTGCATGTGCACACACACACACACAGTTTCTATAAGTAGTGATGTTTACTTAATTATGCACACACTTTCCAATAGTTAATTGTGGATTATCTCACGAAGCCCAGAGGGGCTTCATACTTGCATAATACTGGCTTGTTTCTTCCAGAAAGAAAAGAGAAAGATAGTAGGAGTCTGGGATGTATTGGAGAGTTCCCATAAGCCATTAAAAAACTTATTTTATTTTTTTGAGAGAGAGAAGGGTGGGAAGGGGCAGAGGGAAAGAGAGAATCTTTTTTTTTTTTTTTTTTAGATTTTTATTTATTTATTTGACAGAGAGAGATCACAGTAGACAGGCAGGCAGAGAGAGAGAGAGAGAGAGAGAGAAGCAGGCTCCCTGCTGATCAGAGAGCCTGACGCGGGGCTTGATCCCAGGACCCTGAGATCATGACCTGAGCCGAAGGCAGCGGCTTAACCCACTGAGCCACCCAGGTGCCCCAGAAAGAGAGAATCTTAAGCAGGCTTCCACACCCAGCATCGAGCCCGATGTGGGACTTGATTTAAAATAAACTTAATACTTAATGTTCATGAGGAAATTTCTTCTAAGTCTCTTTTATACACACAATCAGTTTGTCAGTTAACTGTTGATGGAAAACATTAATGTTTTAATAAACCAGGTATTAATTGATGTAAAGCATGGTATCATGTAGGTCAATGCCATTATAAACCATACTTAACAGCTTAGAAAATCAATAGCATATTAAACGAAGATTAGTATTTCTGGAATAAGTTAGTAAATGGTTGTTTTCTGACAGATTGTGACTTATTCTTCTGCTTCTTGGAAGGTAGACACGTTCTGCTGCCTCAGTAACTGTTAAGAGTTTGTGTGTATGGCAAAATCATGCGCGCGCACACACACACGCACACGCACGCGCGCACACACACACACACATATACCAGTGAACCAGAGAAGCATATCTCAACTTCCATCAGTGGAGCAGCTCATTTATAGATCTACAGATTAGACAGGAGGGAGGAAAAGGGAGGGCGGCCAAAATCAAGACCTGATGCTCCTTTCCTTTGCTTCCTGCACACACGAAAACATTTACTGACATAGATAATTAGAGGAAAAGCATGGAGTAGGGTGACATATTTGGCAGCTTTCTTTAAACGGGAGTTTGCTGTGCCCAGCAGTCAGGAGTGGTGCCGATCTGGCGCAAATCCTCTTGGGGCCGCGGCTATCTACCTAACATTGCTGCTTACACACTTCCTCCTGAAGCAGCCAGCTGTGAAATGCAGATTCACAGAAGACTCAGAGCCAACAGTTCCCAAGGCATGACTGTCTATATTCTTTCAGAATACACTCCTCTACCTGAGCTTCTGGAGAGTCACGTCGGAGAAGAACAGGGAAATACGTGTGGGGGGCAATGGGCGAAGACAGCATCATGCGGACTAAGCCTTCTTGAAAGAAGGAGTTCACAGCCTCTATGAAACGTGTGCTGTTGTTGTCAGAACCCCACACACCACATTCTCAGTCCCTTCGAGAGGCGTATCTCTATAGGTTTTATCCTTTCTGCATAAGGCCTCATTTCATGTTTACTTTCCCCTCTTCCCTACTATGTGTTCTATGGCAAAAAGTTATGAACATGAACACTATCTTATTAACACACCAGAGGGGCAAAGGTACTATGAATTATTTGTAAAGAATCAAGGAGATACCGTGTAAAGTAGAATAAAGAACATTCAGCTGGGAATGGGAAACCTGGTTCCTCTTCCAAGCTCCTGATTAACTACTGGGTAACCATGAGGAAGTGACAACATCCCCGGACATAAAGCTTTTCACGTGGACAACAAAGGATTGGATGAGATCTCACCTGGGTCCCTCCCAGTATAACGTTATATGCCAGTGACTTCTGCACAATTCCTATGTGTAGTCACTACTCTGAGCCCTTCCCATTTCCTTTGATCATCACAACACCCTTGGGAGGTAGGTGCCATCACCCCCATTTTGCTGCTGGGGAGTCATGTCTAAGGAACGTGCCACAGACACAGCCTGCAAGTACCTTAGCTTGTTCTCGGTATCCTAATAACTATGCTGTGCTCCTCACCAGACCAAAATGGTATTAATGGGAAAAGCCATATTTTGTTATCAAACTACCAGTGGATTATTAGCCACTTCCCTGAGCTGCCAGACCTCCTTGTTATTGCCCTAGACATCTCCCCCCACTACCATATGATCCATTTAGCAACTAAGGGGGCATGCCTGGCACAGTCTTCTAGAATCTTTTCTAGAATTAGGGCCATTTTCCATAAAAAGTCATGGTGTCACTCTTCATGCAATAACAGACATGTGTACAAGAGGGTATTCATCCATAAGACAAGAGGAGAGACACAGCTAGAGTCCAAATAGCTCTTTCAGAACTATTTCAGAGCGTTATTGCCAATCAAAAGTCTAGAGGTGGTATGTAAGGGGTGCAGGCAACAGCGTTTCCTGACTTGAAAGCCTGCAGGGTAAGCCATTTATGATGGGTTCCTTGAGATTTGGGGATGTCAACTTAGGTCCCGAGGTCAGATATATTCTCATGGTATGAAGCTCCTGAGGAGAATCAGTGTGGGTAGTGGTGGACCGCTAAAGTCCTTGACCTAGTCTTTCTAAAAATGACAAAATGTTACCATGTGGTTAGCAGACAAATGAAGGTCTCTATTAACATATAAAACTATTAGCCCACATGGGGTCATGGATTAAACAACCATTCAAATCTGGAGCACACATGATTTCATTGATTAGTGACACACTAACAGATGTGGTATGGAGAGAAGACAGAGAGCAGTCTGAATGGGAAGACAGAATATTTTACCACAGCCTCAGGGTAGCCAAAGAATAAGGCACTTAACTCTCAAGGGTTGGATGGGAGGAGGAGATAAGGGACAGAGAAGCTTTGACAGGATTAGTCTCCCTGAAACTCCTTTGGGCCCAGCTCTTCCCTGCTGATGTAACTCAGAGGGAGACAATCCAGCCATGGGGTCTCTCTGAAACAGAGCCCCGGAAAGGCAAAGATGTCCTGCTCAAGCTCATCTCCCAGTCAGTCACCTATCTGGGTGCCTTAGTCCCATGCTATTCTGCTTCACTTGTGTTCTTTTGTGATGAGAGTCTTCCCTCTCCCTTCAGGAGATATTTGGGGATGAACAAACAAGAGGTAATTATCTCACTGAAGTTGGTAAGTGTTGGCATACTGTCCCACACATCCCTGTTATAGTCTTATGAAATGCAGAGCTGTAGAATTGGTTGAGTTGATACTGGTCATCTTTTTATTTACAACTCTGATTTATAAATGCTAACCTTCATCTGATTTTTAATGTGAATTTTTTTTGTTTTGCTTAGTTACACATGTAATTCTTGAGCTACTTATTTATAAAACTAAAGTTATCAATTTCCAGTTTAGTATCTGGATTTACAGACCTCTGACTCTTCATTAACTCCTTGATTTATAAACAATGGACCAAAAGTCCTAGTGGATAAATGGAAAATCTTCTGCTGAATTTATACATTCTAACCAAAAGCCCTGCTATGAATCATTGTCACATTTTCAGATATTCCTATTAGTTATTGCTTTGACTGTCTGATCTGAAAACACCTTCCATCTTCTCTATTAAATTCTTATTTGTCATTTTAACTTACAACTCTTTCTGATAATGTGTTACTACCAACTGCTGATTTATAAGAACACTAATAAATCTTAACATAAATTTTAAAGGCTTTGAGTTAGATATGCTATGTTTTTTGAAAGCTTTATGATTGAAAATGAGTCTCAGAAGCAAGAAGTACATTTTTTAACCAACATCCTACAAAACAAACAATGGAGTGCTGGCCATATGAATGTTTGCCTTTTCTTTCTATAATGTCTCCCTACCCACTGTGTGAAGAATATCCTTTAAAAAAAAAAGATTTTTTTAAACAGTTATATACAGTTGTTGGCTGGACCTAGGGAGACTTCCAAGGGCAGAAAGTATTAGTGTTTGACCTTAACAGATTGATATGACTACTGGGTACTAAGTGTCTTGTTGAATTTTGGGGGCCTGCATGCTTTTATCTTGGTTCACTCTTTCATCTGTGCTTTTCATCTGCTGGGAACACACTGGTGCATATTTAGACTTAAATCTTTGCTTGGGGAGCTTAGAATACTGGCTGGAAAGCCTGTTCATTACATATCTCTTGAATTTATTTATTGTTTCCCTGGGTAAAGGTGGAGGGATTTATGTTTATGCCTTATATGCCTTTGCCTACTGGTGACTGAACAGGTGGCCACAGTCTGAGAGAATTGCCCCTACGGGGGATGAGGGCAAGGCCTGAGAGCACTGAGTAAGGATTAACATTTTAGAGTGATGATATTCTCAGAAGTGTTATTCATAGCAAAGGAAATGGATGCTTTTCCTCTTGATTATATCAAATGTAGTAGATCTGTGTTCCTTAGGTTCATGTCATTCACATTTGTACATTTCTCGGCCTCAAGGTTGTATATATTGTCACATGGTGACATCAACTACTAAAGCTTTTATCTTATTGAATTTCCAAGAGCTGAAAGTTATTTGAATGGACAATTAAAGGTATAGAAATTATTTTGGATGATGACAAACAACAGACAGAAATTGTTATCCTGCAGTCTCTACTTAGCCCTGAGATTTGTAGGAACTCTGGGAAATGGTGGGTGGCAATTTTCTGTATAGCAGTTGAGATTCACCATAAAGCATTTTTTCCTTGAATTATCTTTTAATGACAAAATTTTTAGAATAAAGTACTCCGTATATTAAAGATCTCTTTTGGTACTGTCCCTGCATATTGGGATTGTAGTTAGGCATATGGAGAAACTGACACAATATTCGAGGAGTACAATACATGATCTGTGCTCTCAAGGGCAAATCAAGTAGCAAGGAAAGACTGAAATCAAAGCAGTAAACTAACAAAACAATATTTGTACTGGAAGCTCCAGGAATTCTGCTAGGTTTCCCTCCTGAGTAGCTGTGTTAGTCACTACAAATCACATCAATCTTCCTAGGCCTTCATTTCTTTACCATAAAGAGAGGAGATGAACAGACATCTGTTGAGCAGCTATCATTTTCCAGGTACTGTCAAAATTATTGGGGAATGAGGGGTCATTGAAGGCACAGTCCAGCTTTATGGAATTAAATTCCAGAAGATAAAGCAGCATTTTTATAACTAACAAGAAGAGATACATGTTAGAAAAGTTTGAGCAAATACTGTAGAAGAGGAGGAATATTCCTCAATGTCCCTTTCAGCTTTGCAGTACCAGTAGTTCTGAGTGTTGCTTGTAGGTACCAGAGGGGGCAATAAAAATGTTGTTTTGCAAAGAATTGGAGTTTTGTCCTATCTGATGGCTCTCTGAAGGCTCAGTTCCAAGGGCTTGCTTTTGTTTTGCAAACATGAAACTTTCTCACAGCTGGATTGCCTCCCAGTGGGCATTTATCAAAAGCATTTAATGGCAAACATATTAGCCCCAGCCATCTGAGATAGGAAATAACAGATTAGAAAAAATACCTTGAGATAAAGAAAGGAAAACCAACAAATCAAAACATATGGGATGCATTGAAAGTAGAGCTGAAAGTGAAATTTATAGCTGTAAATGCTTGTATTAACAGAAGAATAAAGACCTCAAAACAATAATGTAACCTGCTACCATCATAAGCTAGAAAAAAAAGACTAAACTAAATCCAAAGCAAACAGAAGGAGGGATGATAAAAATTAGGGTGGAGATAAATGAAATAGAGAATAGAAAATGACAGAGAAACAATAAAACAAAAGTTTGTTCTTTGAACATATCAAGAAAAAAGGAAAAACCATTAGATAGATTGAAAAAAGAGAGAAGACTTGGATTTTTAATACCAGCAATTAAAATGGGACATTATTCCTAGCATTACAGAAATAAAAAAGATCACAAGAGAATATTATGAGCCACTGTATGCCAACAAACTATGTTGGCTTATGAAGAAATGGAAAATCTAAATAGACCCATAACAAGTGAAAAGATTTATGTTGATCATTGTAAAACTTAAAACAACAACAACAACAAAAACAAAACCCAGGACCAGATGGCTTTACTAGTGAATTTTAGAAGACATTTAAGAATTAACACCAATTGCTTTCAAACTCTTCCAAAAATAGAAGAGAAGGGAACATTTCCTAACTTATTTCACAATGTCAGTATTACCTAATACCAAAGCCAAAGATATCACAACAAAACTACAGAAAAATAGCTCTTATGACTACAGATGTTAAACCACTCAACAAAATGCTAACAAACCAAATCTAGCAGCATGTTGTAAGGATCAGACACCTTGATCAAATGGGATTTATCCCAGGAGTGTAAGGGTGGTTCTACATATAAAAAATCAATCAATATTATATACCATGTTAATAGAAGAAGGAAAAATCTCTACATGATTATCTCAATATATATGGAAAAAGCATTTGACAAAATCCACACTCTTTCATGATAAAAACATATCAAAAACTAGGAATGGAAGGGAACTTCTTCAACCTGACAAAGGGCATCTATGAAAAATCCACAATTAACATGAAAGACCAAATACCCTCCAAATTAGAAACAAAACAAAGATGTCACCATCTTTTAAAAGAATATTTTATTTATTTATTTTAGAGAGAGTGCACATGTGAGTAGTGTGTAGGAGCAGAAGGGGAGGGTGAGGGAGAGGGAAAGAACCTTAAGCAGACTCTGTGCTGAGCACGGAGCCTGATGTGGTGCTCGGTCGATAAACCTGAGATCATGACCTGAGCTGAAACCAAGAGTCGGTCGTTCAACTGACTGAGCCACCCAGGCAGCCCATTCTGTCACCACTTCTATTTTACACTATGCTAGAAGTTCTACCCAAGGTTATTAGGAAAGAATAAGAAATAAAATGCATCCAGATTTGAAAGGAAGTAGTAAAACTTTGTGTTCGTAGAAGATACGATGTTATATATAGAAGTCTTCAATAACCCACAAAAATTATTAAAGCTAATAAATGAGTTCAGCATAGTTGCAGAATTCAAGATCAATATATAAATATCTATTATATTTCTACACCTTTGCAATGAAAAATCCAAAAAATTAAATTAAGCATATAATTCCATTTACAACAGCATCAAGCAGAATATATTTAGTAATGAATTTAACCAAGTAAGTGCAGGACTTGTACCCTGAAATTTACAATGCATTGTTGCAAGAACTTGAAGAAGACAAATAAATGAAAAGGTATCCTATGTTCATGCATTGGAAAATTTAATTTTGGTACGATACCAGTACTAACCAAATTGATCTACAGATTCAAATGAAGTCACTACCATAATTTCAAATGTGTTTTTTGTAGAAATAAAGTGATCTGAAAATTCATATAGAAAACCTAAGGGTGAAAATATTTCCAAATTATATATCTGCTAAGGGCCTAGAAGCTAGAATATATAAATATCTCTCATCACTCAATGACCAAAAAAAAAAAAAAAAAAAAAAACCAAACCACCCCAATTGAGATGAATATATACTTCTTCAAAGAGGACATACAAGTGGCTAATAAGCACAGGGAATGATGCTTGACAACATTAATCAATAAGGACTGCCTCATACCTACTAGAATGATATGATAAAAAAAAAGATAAGAAGTATTTGTTAGGATGTGGTGAAACTAGACCCCTCATACACTGCCAGTGTGAATGTAAAATGGCACAACTATGTAGAAAACATTTTGTCAGTTCCTTAAAAAAATTTACTCATAGAGTTACCATATGACCCAGTGATTCTACTTCTCAGTATATACCCAAGAGAATTGAAAACATATGTTCACACAAAAACTTGGACATAAATGTTCATAGCAACATTATTCATAATAGCCCAAACCTAGAAACAATCTAATGTCTGCCAACTGAAGAATGGGTAAATAAAACATAGCATATGTGTGTGTGTGTGTGTGTGTGTGTAATGAAATATTATTAAATCATAAAAAGAATGAAGTACTAGTACATTCTATCACATGGATGAACCTTGAAAACATTATGCTAACTAAAAAGCCAGATTCAAAAGGCCACTTGTTGCATAATTCCATTTATTTGAAATGTCCATAATAGATAAATACATAGAGACAGAAAGTAAATTAGTGGCTGCCAGGGAGAGAATAATGGAGTGAGTGCTTATTGGGTCCAGGCTCTCCTTTTGGGGTGAGGAAATGTTTTTGAATTATTTATCAATGATAGTTGCATAACATTGTGAATATAATAAAACCATTGAACTGTACATTTTTAAAATGCTTAAAATGGTGAATTCTGTTATGTGAATTGTATCTCAATTAAAACAATAATTGCAAAAATGATAAAAATATAATTCAGTAGACAGATGATTTCTTTGAAAAAAGGAACAATATCAGCAAAATCAACCTGCCAAGTGAATATGAAAAATGTCCTGAAAATCTAAGAAGAGAATAGGCATTTTTTAAAAGAAGATCACAGACAGAGATCACAGGTAGGCAGAGAGGCAGGCAGAGAGAGGAAGGGAAGCAGGCTCCCGCTGAGCAGAGAGCCCGATGCGGGGCTCTATCCCAGGACCCTGGGATCATGACCTGAGCCGAAGGCAGAGGCTTTAACCCACTGAGTCACCCAGGAGCCCCGAGAATAGGCATTTTTAATGATCCATGACACTGATGCCCAGGAAAAAAAATAAATGAAAGGCACCTTATTTTATAAGAAATTAATTCAATTTATATGCAGTCCTTCTATATAATCTTTCCCAAGAGATCAGTTTAAATACAGATTTGAATGAAAAGTTGCAGCTTTGTCCCTTTCATTTTCATTTTTTTCCTGTCACAGCCATCTCCTATACCCACCCCATGCCTGGACTAGAGCCATCAGAGAGCCATTTCAATTCTGGGCCATGGCTATTCTCATAAAAGATGAGACAGACATACATAGAATGATGTCCACCTTCAGAAAAGATGCTTGTGGCACAGACATGTACTTGTGTTTGGATATGTTCTGTTCAACATTTTAATAAGTGAGTTGAATAAAGTTGGAAAGAACGCATGTTTTTAAGTGCATGGATAATGCAAAAATGGAAGAGTCAGCTTATATAATAGATGACAGGATCAGTGCCAAGATCTTGACAAGTGGATATATGAGCTAAAATTCGCAAGGTGATGTGTTTATGTCCTCTAAGCATACACTTAAAAAAAGTGGTCATTTATGTTAAAACTGTAACAACAGTAGCAGCAGCAAACAAGCCAGCAAAACTAGAGTTTTAGTTGACTTCAAGCTCAGTATGAGTCCCTGGTTGCAAGTCCACTGCCATGAAACTCAATTCTGGAAAATATGATGAAACTATATAGCAAACTTGCCTTTGGGGGATGAAATGCATTCTAGAAATGCTCTGGTAGGAAGTTCTTGCATTCTTTTTGATATATGACCTATTTGACTGCACATAGCTTATTTGTGTCAGAGGAAGTCAGGAGAACTGAATACAAAATATAAGAAATTAGCAACAGAAGTTCTGATTACATCTCTTTTTTCCACAGGTTCATTTATTGAAATGCCTCACTTCGTTTACATAAAATTAGGACTAAAAAGAGCAAGCTTCCAGCATTTTTGTAGGGATAAATTTGACATAAAGGGAAAATTATATTAAATTCAAAAGTACTATGCAATGTTAATTTTAGATCATCTTTCTATAGATTTATCCTTAGTGGGGTCATAAGTATATGAGCACTCTTAGGAAAACAGGCCTTCAAAACTATCCTTTAAATTTCTCAATGTATGTGTTTTAATTTTTTATTTAAAGATTTATTTTTTTTAAAGATTTTATTTATTTGACAGAGAGAGACTCAGCGAGAGAGGGAACACTTAACGATTGAGCCACCCAGGCGCCCCTCAAAGCATGTGTTTTAATCAAGAAATTCCATTTCTATTAATTTTTCCTACAGAAATACTCAACAGGGACGCCTGGGTGGCTCAGTTGGTTGCGGCTGCCTTTGGCTCAGGTCATGATCCCAGGCTCCTGGGATCGAGTCCTGCATCGGGCTCCTTGCTGGGCAGGGAGCCTGCTTCTCCTTCTGTCTCTGCCTGCCACTCTGTCTGCCTGTGCTCACTCTCTCTCTCTCTCTGACAAATAAATAAATAAAATCTTAAAAAAAAAAAAAAGAAATACTCAACATACTTACAAAGCTATAAGTAGAAAGGGTATTTACTCCAGCATTTTATTTGTAACAACAAGATACTGGAGAAAAAAGGGCATTAATAGGACATTAATTAATTAATTAATAGGGCATTCTTAAAGAGCATTAATAGGGAAATATTTGGAATAATTAATTAATTATGGTATGCAAATACTGTCTTAGTTACCTTGGGCACTATAGCAAAATACCATAAACAGGGTGGTTTAAAAAACAGATATTTAGGGGCACCTGGGTGGCTCAGTGGGTTAAGCCTCTGCCTTCATCTCAGGTCATGATCTCAGGGTCCTGGGATCAAGCCCTGCTTCGGTTTCTCTGCTCAGCGGGGAGCCTGCTTCCCCCTCTCTCTCTGTCTGCCTCTCTACCTACTTGTGATCTCTGTCAAATAAATAAATAAAATCTTTTTAAAAATCCAGATATTTACTTCTTACAGTTCTAGAGGGACGAAAGGTTAAGATCAAGATGCCAGCAGATTTTTACTTTTGGTGATGGCCCTCCTCCTGGCTTGCAGAAGGCCACCTTGTTGCTGCTGTATTCTCAAATGGCAGAAACAGAAAGCTCTGGTGTTTCTTCTTCTTATAAAGACACTAATTCCATCATGGACACTCCACCCTCATGACTTCATCTAACCATAATTACCTCCTCCTTTTTGGTTCTAGGACCCCATTCTAATGTTTGTGTGTGCAGGGCAGGGGTCTCCCACAGAACCAAGCAATGGTCAGATACCAGCAGAGTGTCTGCCCTACCTCCCCCACTTCAGATGCCAGTCAGAATAAAGACTGTCTCTTTCTAGGGCAAAGGTTGGGCAGAGTTGCTAGCAGCTCCCTTTAAAAGATTGTGGTTTCCTAAAGTCAGGGTTTAAGCATTCAGATATTACCTTTCTCTGCCTCTGTGTATATGTGTATAGTGAGGGAGTAGGAAGTTTTTCATTTGAGGTGATAAAGGGTAAATCCTGCAAAACTAGCAGCTTCATGCAAAATTTCCTGCAAAACAGACCAAGAAGCAATCACTGAGAAAAAGTTACAAGGGAAATAGAGGTAAAAATTTGATCAAGTTTCCAAATGTTAAAACAAATGAATAGGCAACTTCCCCATTAGTAAATCTCTATTGGTCCCTATGACCTTATTTTTCATTTTCCAATAAAGACTTATGATGAAAGCAAAAAATGTGTACACCCAATGTGCAAGGGTCCTCATCAGGTGAGTTAATCCTTGATTAGATTTAGTGCTAAGTGCTTAAAGGGCCTTTTCAAACGAACTTGATCTTTCTCTCCCTTCCTTGCATTCTCTCTTCCTCTTTACCCACATGAGTTGGCCTCAGATAAGCAGCTCTATCCTTTTACACCATTCAAGAGTCATTTTTTGTTCACAGAAGGAGGGTCTAAGGGCCATGATTTAACGTGAAAATTGGTGTAGCCTTTTGTCTACTTGAAATAGTAAACAGAAAAATTTCATTGCAGATCTATGGAAGCCAGAAAGTAGGCCACTCAACCTGGTTTGATTCTGAGCTCTAAGTATTTCTCCTCCAGACTACTGGATTCTGGACTTTGACAGGTGACCTAGGTCATCTTGTAGTGCACTGTTGCACCACTCGCTAATAAAATACCTCTATTTTCTGTGCTTTTCATTTACTTTCCTTGGAAAGGAGATAGGGAAGATCCCTCAGGGCTAGGTAGGATTGAAGTAATTGAGTCCCTGGCTCAGAGGTACTGTTAACACCTTTCCCCAAAGGGACCCCAATCATTTCTGTTTCCCAAAAAACACTGACAGGAATACTGATGAGGAGTATCTTCTGCTGGGCCAGAGCAGTTAGAGTAGAGGCCTTGTATGAAGTTTCTATAAAGTACTCCATTCATATAAGTATTGCTTTTTGTATGAGTTTCACATATCACATGAATTAGTAAATCAAGACTGTATAATGGAGGTAGGTATAAGACTTTAAATGCTTATCTCCAGAAACATTCATCTTAAAATGTATTTTATTATGTCTTTATAAATGTACTTTCTTATGTACACATCAAATTACAGATGAATTCTGTATGTCAGGGAAGTTTGAGAAGATAGATATCAGACAAATCTCAAGTGTGTTTCTAAATCATCATGTCACAAGCATAGCAGCCTAATGTCCACGGCAGTAAACAATACAATAATTCATCTCCCTCCTGTAATTTTCCATTCTTCCCTTTTCACATGTCAAAATCAACCAGAATGCCTGCATGTTTCTTAGAGTAATTTTACTGGAGTTCTCTAACCTTTACTATTGGCATCTTTATCTTCCTTTTGGGCCCATTTTCATTTTACAGAGACATCATTCTATCAAACTCTCCAGACAGGGAAGATGGGGACTGGACTGTCCTACCCAAGCAATGCTAATAGAAATTCCATCCCTTTTGTTACCCCTTTGGAAATGCCAAGCAATGATTAACAACTTTTCACCATGCAGGAATTTTATGAAAAAACACTCCTGAACAGTGCAATGCAGGATGAAGGGCTATATATTGCAGGAATGTCTTGGAGGTTTTGTGCACTCAGGATGAGGCAAGAACCATCCATGAAGAAAAAAATAAAGAAAAAATTAATAGAGCTCAAACTTGAAGCCTGTATCCTAGAATCCTTGAGAGCAAAGATAAAAAAAAAAAGATCATATCCTGTATTTATGGAAAGTGATGTTTAATTATAACTGAATAAATAATACATATAATACAACAAATAGATGTGCTAAAGAAACTAGAAATGGGCAGTATAATACATGCATGTGTTGAGAGGGGGCAAGATGGCGGGGAACTAGGAAGAGGCTCTGGTTTAACCTGTCCCCTAAAGTGAGCTGATTACCTACCAAGGAACCCCGATCACTCATGAAATCACCCTGAGATCAGAATTCTACTCCTCAGGATCTCTACGGGGGCAGAAGATGCCAGTGGGCAGGTAAAGCAGAGCAGGAATGCCAGACTGGTATCAGAAGATAAACAAAAGGGGGAGGGAGCCACCAGAGGAGACGCATTGGGAAGTAATACCCCAATACGAGAATGCCCTACGACTGGGGACCAGCATTAACTTGAAGACTGATAAAAAGCACTCAAAAAGAGAAAAGATCACAGGGTGAAATTGTGGGAATTGGAACTGTTAGGTACAGGGGCTTAAGTCCCCCACGGAAGGCAGACACCCCGGGCGCTGAGCCAGAGAGAGTGCTGCGGAGAAACCAGGTCTTGGTCTCTGAGCTGTGAGGAGACCTCCTAAGGGCGCTTGGTGTGTGGCAGGGGCTGGGACCCTCCTGGAGCAGAAACAGACTTTTGCAGTCCCTGCGTGTGTGCCGCGCCGCGCTAGCAAAGCCTGAGACGCGCTCCACCCCCTCCCCTGAGAGAGGCGCGCGGGTACCAGCGGGGGCTCTAGGACCCAGAAAGTCTGATCGCTCCCAGCTTGGGCCAGCAGGAAAATCTCTGTGTGCCTTCCCTGCTTGGAAACTCTCTGGTGGTCTGGAGCTGCCCAGACAGCTGCCGCTTGTGGTTTTGAGTACAAGCAGGACACACAGGTGTCTCCAGAGATCGCGGCTGGGAACCTGCTCTGCAGCACCCAGAGGGGAACGGACCAGGGCTTCTCACTGGGAGGGAGGTCTGGGTGCAGTTTGCTTTCCTCTAAACCTCCAAGAACCATCCGGAGCTGCCAAGGGGGGAGAGAAAACAAAGGAACAGACATAAAAACCTCCAGAGAACAAAAGCCTAAAGGCCCGGTTTCCTCAGAGCCCACCCCCTGGAGGGGGGCGGGAGGACTTAACTCAGGAAACACCGCCTGAAAACCCA
>PISX010024218.1:0-28307 GCA_004024625.1 Mellivora capensis | reverse complement strand
AGCAGAGAGAGTCAATTATCATATGGTTTCCCTTATTTGTGGAGCATAACAAATAACACGGAGGACATGGGGAGATGGAAAGGAGAAGGGAGTTGAGGGAAATTGGAGGGGGAGATGAGCCATGAGACACTATGGACTCTGAAAAACAACCTGAGGGTTTTGAAGGGGCGGGGGGTGGGAGTTTGGGGGAGCCAGGTGGTGGGTATTATGGAGGGCACGCATTGCATGGAGCACTGGGTGTGGTGCAAAAACTATGAATTCTGTTACGCTGAAAAGAAATGAAGTTTAAAAAAAGAATTATAAAAAATAGAGATGGCTTTTAAGAATGCAGGCTAAAAGTCAACACTTGCTTACATGCTGTTTTATGATTTACTTGTCTTACTGCTTATTCCTTCTTTTTTATTATTGTTATTCTTTGTTTTAAATTAGGAGATAGCTCCTCTGAGTAAACTGTATTTTCCCAGGTATGACAGCTGCCTTCCTTGGAATGGATATTACAATCTGAAACACATTCTTCTGGATACCTCTGATGCTAGTAAGTTATTATCTTTATTGTTATCAAAAGTTATATAGCATCACATCTGGTAAAGAAGGCGGATATATTTAGTCACATGTAATTTGTGACTTTAAAAGAGTCATACTAACTGTAGAATGAGTATCATCAATATCCTTTTACCCTTTTTCCAACAACAGTGTCCTATGTTGACATTTAATCTCCTCCTCCACTCATAGTCCAGATACTTTGTGTGGAACTGAGACTCCAGGGGGAAGCACATGCCCCAGAATTAACCAGAAACCACGATGTATTCTCTTGACCTCAGAGATGGTTTCACTGTGAGAATGCAGTCTATATGTCTGTAGACTTCTTTGGTGGCTACCAGAAATGATGTTCACTGCTTCCAATGGATTTCAGCCTGAAAGGATGCTACAGTCACTTCTGTTACCACACAGGAGAAGCCTGTCTGAGAATGGAGCCAACACAAAGAAGCAGGGCCCAAAGACAAGGAGAGAAATAGTGTCTTGATGACACTATTTGAGTTTTTCTGTCCACCTGTGTTTGAAGATATACCTCCCCACTAAACTTTCCAATTACATGGACCAATAAATTCCCTTTTTACTTAAAAAAATGAATTAAAAAGAAATATTGGGAAATATAGATATGGAAAGGAGAATGATAAGGCATTAGCCAGTAGTGGACCTCGGGCAAAAAGTAACTTTTTATAGATGGGAGAGATGGTAACTCTAACCTATCACGGTGAGGATTTCATAATGTATATAAATGTTTGATCACTGTGTCATACATCTGAAATTAATATAATGTGTATGTCAACTATACTTTAATTTAAAATTAATTAATTAATAAAATATAAATATATGGGAGAGATGTGAACCTGTTTATATGCAAAAAGGTAAGAGCCCATGGCAAGGAAGAAGTAATCCTAAATTTCAAACAATTCTAAATCAATAGATCAAAATCCAACTTAAAACTAATTCCATTCCTCTCTTTTAGTATAAATTGCATACTGTTGTGATTATTGGTCACTTACCTGCAGTCACAAGTATTCCAAGCCACTCAGGTTTCTAAAAGCCTGACCACTAGGTAAATGTGATATTGCTATCCCAAGACCCCCACTTGCTTTGAGGCCCGTGTTTTGCCACCTATCCAGAAAGCCATGAAATCTGAGGGATTTGGGTTTTTTCCCCTTTTTTCAAACTGTATATATTGCAGAAACAACTACTGGAGAGTGGGTGATGACAAAAATAACTGAGAAAACTCCAATACCATGATTATAGCCCATGCAAAGTAAAAGGAGGGTTCACTGCATAGTAAACTTGAAAAAAATGTCAGTGACATAAAATCTAAGAAGCAATGAGGGAAGAACAAGGTAAACAACAGGGAAAACAAGCAAGACCAAAATTACTAGAAAATGGGAAAAAGGGAAAAGGAAAAAGTGAGCCAAAGAACGGCAGCATACACAAGCAGCAAGAGCAATGTACAGCCAGGATGGGCGCTGCAAGCATCCGTGATGCCAACTCATGTGCCTGCTTCCTGTGCACATAAGAGTTTCTCTAGTATATATCCCTAGAAGTCAAATTGCCAGATCAGAGGGTATGCAGAAGTTCAACTTTAACTGAGTTTCAAAAATGGTGACTCCAAAAATATCTATAGTAACAACAGGTAGATCAGGTGTTGCCAAGGACTGAGGGTTGAGTGAAGCCCTTCAACTGTAAAAAGGTAGTGACTTCACAGGTATATACATTTGTTCAAATTCATTACCCTATATATTTTAAATAGGGGCATTTTATGGTATATAGGCTGTACTTCAATATAATCAGTCTCATTTTCAATGCATTCTTAATTACTATATTTTTATAATATGCTTTAGAGGGAAATGTCCCCCACCCTCACCCCCACTCCTGGTCTCTTGTTCTTTGGGAATGTAATGGCTATTAATAGTTCTTGTTTTTCCATATGTTTTAGAAGCAGCTTATCAAGTTCCATGGAAAACTCTGATGAGAATTTGAATGGAACTGTGCTAAGACTACAGATGAATTTGGAGAGAATTCACTAATTGCTGCTATTGAGTTTCCATAACCATAGTATATCTCTCCATTTTTATGATTCTTATAAAGGGCTTGCGACTTAAAAAATTCTTGATTGCTTTTTATTTGTGGCTCCTATCAAATGTTTTTTATTGTACTTTCCAACATTTCTAATAATTGGTCCTGATGAAAAGAAATGGAGTTGATTTCTGTGTATTTAATCTGTTAATGTTGTTATATTCTTATCGCTTCAAATAATTTTGCCTCAGATACTTGAAGCTCTTTGCAGTAGAAAATCAGAAAATGTACAAATGATGGTTTATTTCTTCCTTTCCAATTATATCTTTTATTTCTTTCCCTTGTCTTTTGTACAATAGCTAGAACTTCAAACATAATACTGAACAGAAGAAATGAGAGTCAGCTTCCTCATTTTCTTTCTTAAAAGGGATAAATTCTATATTCCTCCATCAAAAATGTTTGGTGTTAAGACTTACAGATTCCCTGTAACAGGTTACAAGCATACCATTATTTCTAGTTTGCAAAAGCTTTTTGTTAAATCAATGGATTTTTGCTTGATACTTTTTCACACCTATTGAGATCTAAGCCTAGTATTCTCTTTATGGGACAATTTTACAGTATTTTATAGGACTAGCTAGTCATCATTCACCATCACGTTGGGGGTACGTCTTTGGACTCCCAGCTTTATTCAGGAATTTCCTGCAAAAACCATCTGTCTTGGCTTTAGGCTTTACCTCCTGTTCCCCAAAGCAGTTTTTTAAAGGAGAAGCTCAAGGTCTCAAGAATTCAAGAAAAGCCCCGAGGGAAAAAAGTTCGTTTGAAGGCTAGCTTACTTCTCAGGTTTCTCTTGTTTCCAACTATTTTTTGGCCTCTGTAAAATCACTCCTTTTGTGCCAACTCAGCGAAGTCAGCCACATGCTGGAAATGGAAGTTTCTACAGAATTCTCTGAGATTAAAAGCATATATTCTGTGAAATCTCAAAGTGGGGCCCTGCTATAGAGAGTTCCCTAATTTATTTGACCACATAAATCTTTTCTCTCAGAGAACTTTGACGAATAAATATCCCATAGATCACAACTTGGGAAACTCTGTGATCAATGATCCTTAAGATTAGTGCTCTACTACCTCTTGCATGCTATAGTTCTGTCCTTTTGTACCTTTAGAGAAAAATCATAGGTTTACATGAAAGTAAAATTATTCAGTTATTCACTTTGAGGCAGTTAGATTAGTGTTGTCCAGAACAGCTCTGCAATTTTAAGCAGCCAGGGCAGCAAAACATGCCAAAGCTCATACAGGAGACATTCTTGAGCCTCTGGCAGTTAGAAAGCACACCAGGCTGATGGAACCATTTTTATACAAGAATAATTCTTAAAATCAAATGCTCAGAATTCTGGCTAAGCACTGATTACTGAACACTGTTTATCTCCACTTTCTCCTGAATCCTCACTAAAATGATAATAAATGAATAAAAACACATAAACCCATATGTACAAAGAGATTGGGAGGGGAGAAAATAGCAGACAATTAAACATCTTAGAAAAATGGAAAGCTGATGACTAAGTAGTAGCTGACTTTGCAGGTTAGATAAATTTGAATCTAAGCCTGTAGTAATAGTAGTCATCAAGTAGCAAGCCTATCTTGGTCTCAAAAATCCAGGAAAGGCTCAAAAATTAGAGATACAAGATATCCCTGGAAGGAAGGAATACAGAAGTGGGCAGGTGATAGACAACTACTTCCTACTCCACACAGATCAATTTCCAATAAGGTTAAACCAGACAAGATCGGGACTTGGGGATCCCAGGAACAGCTGAAGATGAGCAGGAAAGATCTTACTGAAATAAAAAGCATTAAATAAATGTCCACATGATGAATAGTGAAACCCTCAGTTCTCTTCCCTCATGTATCTCTCACAATACTAGCAGACATGATTATACTGCCCAGGCAGAAAACTGAAGAATACTTCTTCAGGGATGCTGAGCAGCCCATGAGAAAAGATCTATAGATATTAATATGGGACTCCTAATTAAAAAGTTATGTCTTCACATAATTATCCAGTGTGATTTCTACTTGTTGTCAAGTCCCACCCACAGATGATTGTCCATTCCTGTGATTTTGTATTTACTAATGCTTCACATTAAACATAGAGAACAACCAGGAATCACCAAACATTTTAGGAAAGGCACTAACAAAAAAAGGGTTTAAAAAAATAAGCAATAGAAACAATGCTGGGAGTAGTAAAAACTGATTAATAACCACAGAGAGATCAATGATAGTACATCCATGAACCAAGAAAAGTGTACCATAAATATAAATAACCAGAGAATAATACAAAGCTCTTAGAAATTAAAAATATGAAATAAAATATACATGAGAAGATTTTAAGATGGAAGAAATCTCTCAAAAAGGTAGAAAAAGGGACAAAAGTTTATATAATACAAAAAAATTTAAAAATCAATATTAGGGGAAACTGGATAAAGGGCATATGAGAACTCTCTGTAAAACTAAAATGACTTCAAAGTAAATTGTTTAAAATGTTCAGTTAATTTTTAAAAAAGACTTCAGCAGCTCTCCATTGCCTATAACTGTGTTGTCTAATATGGCAGCTGCCAGGTCAGGTGGCCATTGAGCCCTTGAAATGCAGCTATTCTAAATTGAAATATGCTATAAGCATAAAATGCATATTGGATTTTTCTTTTTTTTATTTGAGAAAGAAAAAAGAACATGCACGCATAAGCAGGAGGAGGGAGGGGCAGAGGGAGAGGGCAAAGCCAACTCCCCACTGAGCAGGGAACCCCATATGGACATGGGGCTCAATCCCAAGATGCTGGTATCACGACCTGAGCTGAAGGCAGCTGCTTAACCAACTGAGCCACCCAGGCACCCCTGGATTTTTAAAACCTAATATGGAAAACAATAATATAAACTATATTGTTATTTTTATATTGTTGACATGTTAAAGTGATAATATTTTAGATATATTGAGTTAAATAAAGTATATTATTAAAATTAAATATAAAGAAACGTAAATGTTCATAGAGTGAACTCTGTCTATATTAACCTGAAGCTAAATCTACTCACAGAAACCCAACCACACAGAACTAGTCATCAATGATTAGTGAAGAGAGATAATAGCCAGTTTCCAACAAGGGGCAGAGACTAAGCCAGAGTTAAGCCAAGTTGGCCTGGGCCATTAGCTCGTGGGGAGAATGGAGACATGCTGTCCTTGGCTGCTATCCCTATGTGTCTTTATTTTTCACACTGCTTCCTCTGATGCATTTTCATCATATGAGCAATAAAACCTTTTCAACAGTTGTTTAAAAGGCACCCCTTTAGAGACAAACCATAAGAGACTCTTAACTCACAAAACAAACTGAGGGTTGCTGGGGGGAGAGGGGAAGGGAGAGGGTGGTGGGGTTATGGACATTGGGGAGGGTATGTGCTATGGTGAGTGCTGTGAAGTGTGTTAACCTGGCGATTCACAGACCTGTACCCCTGGGGCTAATAATACATTATATGTTTATTTAAAAAATTAAAAATTAATTTTAAAAAAAAGGCACCCCTTTAGCTGATTTTGTACTTGGGAACAACCTCCTCCCGTGCTCTTCTCATATCAACCCAGCTTTACTCCTGACAGTGTGATGCTTAATATTTTACACTGAATGTAATGGGGTTCTGCATCTCATTTTGTATATCAGAGGAAGGCTTCTTAATAGACTCAAATTCCAAAGATTAGTACATTATGTTAAAATGCCAACAACCCAACAACAACAAAAAACTGGTCAAAGAATGCAAGAGTACACTGAAAAGGAAATGCAAATGGCTCTTAAAACATATGGAGCACTGGGTGTGGTGCAAAAACAATGAATACTGTTACACTGAAAAGAAGTTAAAAAATTTAAATTAAAAAAAACATATGGGAAAATGTGCAAACTCACTAATAAAAGAATTACAAAATAAAACTTAAATATGCCTTTTTATTTACTAGACTGGCAAAAATAAAAATCTGATAATTCACAATATGGTAAGACTACGGAGAAAGGCATTCTCATGTATATCACAAAAATGCAATTCTATCAATAGGGATTTAGTTGAGAAAACAGGACATGCTTATTAGGTAGACTACTGCACATCTATAAAAAGGAACGATGAAGTCTTCCCTATACTGTCATCAAAATATGTCCAAGATATCTTAAGTGAATAAAGCAAAGGGCAGAATAATGTATGTTCTATACTACTATCTATGTTAAAAAAAAAAAAAAAAGATGGGGATGGGGCACCTGGCTGGCTTAGTGGGCTAAGCCTCAGCCTTTGGCTCAGGTCATGATCTCAGGGTCCTAGGATCAAGCCCCGCATCAGGGTCTCTGCTCAGCAGGGATCCTGCTTCCCCCCCTCTCTCTGACTGCCTCTCTCCTTACTTGTGATCTCTCTCTCTGCCAAATAAATAAATAATTTTTAAAAGATGTGGGGGAGCGGGGGGTGGGAGGTTGGGGGAGCCAGGTGGTGGGTATTATGGAGGGCACGCATTGCATGGAGCACTGAGTGTGTTGTAAAACTATGAATTCTGTTATGCTGAAAAGAAATGAAATTAATTTTAAAAAAAGAAAAAAAGATGGGGATAACCCCATATTCATATTTGCTTGTGTATGCAAAATAAAACTCTGGAATACTTAGGAAACTAATAACTGTTTTGGAGGTCCTTATAAAAATTATCCCTTTCCCTCAGGAACTTATGCACTCCTTTCAAATCCAGTCTTTTCCTAATTCCCTTCACCCATCAACCTTTTAGAGGAAGTCAGTTACCTATATCACTCTACCACCCTTCTATACACCTGTCTTGCTCTTCAGCATCCTATTCATCTCCCAAGCTTGTTCTGATAAACTATTTTGAGTTCTGTTAATGGCTTCACATGGGTGGGGAGCCTCCTGCTCACATGATTTTAGGAGGCACTTTCAAAATCTTACAGGCAATGGTAGGTTGTGGTCTGGAGGCAGTTACCTTGTAAAGTTGACTAGAAGACAAGGGCTAAGAAAGATGAAGCCAAGTTCCGTGTGTTTATGGATTTGCAAAGGCCTTGCACTTTGTAAAAATTCAAGTTGTAAATGAGAGATCCAATAGGGGTTCATGTGACCCACCAAAATCAAGTTCTCAAATCCTTAAAAACAAAGCCCCACAAAGAGCTTCTTTAGAATCAGAGGCTTTAGAAATTTTAAACTGACAAGAATTTTTGTGAATTTTGAAGGTCACATGCTGAAAAAAAACATATAGTATTTGGTTTTATATCTTTCTCCCCAAGCTCCACGTTTCTCCCAATATCCAGGTCTTTTCAAAGGCCTGAATATCTCCCTTGAATATGCCTCTATCATTGGAGTATGAGGCAGTGCCTCCATCCAACCAGAAGGTGAGCTAGATGGCATGAATACTTTTTAGAGGAGGTAAAGACTGAGCAGAGACAAAAGATGATAAAGCTTGCAGAAGTAAAGAAAGCCTCACTGGGGCCACTGCTTCTTTTGTTGAAGATCAAGGCATTCGTGGAAAACAGTGAGCTGGGATCATTAAAGCCTTTGAAATCTCTGGGCAGCCAAAGCTCAGTGGGTCCATTACGGCAGCTTTCTAAGTGAGAGCCTCTGCCAGGCTAAGCTAAGTGGGTATCTGATTTGTTGAAATGTGTTCACTTCTTTCTCAGAAAAGGCTATTAAATGCTGGGTTGATTTTTTTTGTTTGTTTTTTGAAAGGGGGTGAAGAATAAAGACTATTTATGAAAAGGCTTGTGCTTTGAAAGAAGGAGAAAAATATCTGCTGACAGACATGAAAACAAGTTCACAAACTTTCAATCATTCTCAGTACCTCTTGGACATCATGAGCAACATTTCATTTTCTTATCTCTGGGTACAAATGGCTGCCACCATATTTCTTCAGCATATTAGCTATCTCTCTGACCTCTCATCCAGAAACACAAATATTGTATATGATACACATGTTCAATTACTAGGCAACACTCTTACTGTCCCCTTTGCTACTTAGCTTTGCACTTTGTATCTATAAGACTTTGTATTTTCACATCAAATATGAGAAATGAACCATTCTTCTCAGCAAGTAAGGGCAATAGCTTTGGCTAGTACCCATCTCAGCAAGTGCTTCCCAATCGTAGTTTTGATAACATCCTACAGTATCTCTCCCCATATCTCAAAATGGCCTTGCAAAGTCTCAATAGAAAATCAACCCTAAGTTTTAAAAGTCTTATAGAACCTTGAGGAAATCAAACAACTGGTTACAACTTCAGCAAAAAATTTCAGTTTGCAGGGTCAGAAAAATAGGCAGCACCACAGTTACCAAAATATTGGGAAGACTTTATTTATTTTATTATTAGGAATATACATATTAAGCTCCTGTTATATAGAAAGTACACTGCCAAGTTCAAGGTACACAAAATAAAATCTAGTACTTGCCCTCAAGGGGAGGTGAATCTAGTACTTGCCCTCAAGGGGAGATGAATATGTATCAAATATGTATTCAAACAGATGAATATAATAGAGTGTGATGATGGAAGTCTGCACAGAGTACAGGGGAGATTGAGGAAGCAGGAGGTGACCTTTAAGGAATAAATAGATATTAACCAACCAAATGGTGATAGGGTGAGAGAACAATGGGTAGTGGGGTATATTTCAAGTATAGAGAACAGCACAAGCAAAGGCACAGAAACAAGAACCAGCAAGACATTTCAGAGAAGAAAAAACAATCCTATATGGCTAAAGAACAAGCTTTAAAACCAAGTGAGAAATGCAGTGGGAGGTGTGGTAGATTGTTTTAATAATGGCTCCCAATTTGTCCACAAATCCCTGTATGCACACCTCCTTTGCAACTTTGCCACTCCTACCACCAAAAGGTAGACTTTTTCTCCATCCTTTGAGTCTGGGCTCAGCCACTTGACTTGTTTTAGCCAATCCAACAATAACAAATGTGAGGCTTGAAAAGTGCTTATGCATCGAGTCTTGCCCTCATTTGTTGTTAGTAATCTTGCAACCACCACCATGTGAATGAGAAGTGGAATGAATGGAATTAATATCCATAAACATTCTCAGTTAACCAGAAAATGCAACTCAGAAAACCCACCTTGTTAATATGGGTAACTAAAGATGAGTCCTTCCCTAACTTTATATAAGCAGACTGTATTTCATCAAAGCAAAGTGTTCAGTCAGCCCTATTTGCTTCAGGTAAAGTCACTTCCTCATACAAAGAAGCAATACATTGCATGGAGCACTGGGTGTGGTGCATAAACAATGAATTCTGGAACACTGAAAAGAAATTTTAAAAAAAGAAGCAATACAGTTTTATGACTAAAGATGTAGTCTCCACAGGGACGCCTGGGTGGCTCAGTCAGTTAAGCATCTGCCTTCAACTCAGGTCATGATCCCAGTGTCCCTTCACATGCCATAAAACTCACCCAACATGGTACAATTCAGTAGTTTTTACCATATATACAAGTTATGGAACCACAATCTAAGTTTAGAAAATTTTCATCACCTCGAAAAGGAAACCCTACATGTAGGCAATCACACCCAATTCTCCTCCATGCCTGGCCCTAAACCTAGGCAACCATGTAATTATTTTTTTTAAAAGATTTTATTTATTTATTTATTTTTTTGTCAGAGAGAGAGAGAGAGAGCACAAGCAGACAGAGTGGCAGGTAGAGGCAGAGGGAGAAGCAGGCTCCCTGCCGAGCAAGGAGCCCGATGTGGGACTCGATCCCAGGACGCCGGGATCATGACCTAAGCTGAAGGCAGCCGCTTAACCAACTGAGCCACCCAGCTATCCCCAACCATGTAATTATTAGAACAAATCTGAGGTAACTAGTAGTCTATTTTCTGTCTCCATAGGTTTTCATATCCTGGATATGTCGTTCAAATGGAATCATACATATGTGAACTTTTATGACTGGTTTCTTTCACTTGGCTTAATGTTTTTGAGGTTCATCCAGATTTATGGAAGTCCTTACTCCACCATCCCAGAAGTCCTATCTCTCTGTCCCCTCTTAACCAGACCTATTCCTATTGACACCTATACACTGGTATTACAGTGATCAAACAAGAATCCTGATTCTTAATTGTATAGAATGGAAACCTATTATAAACTCTACCTCACAAATCATATAGTAATAGCCTGGTGAGGCTTGATTAGAGTTCTCTAATGACCTTCATTATGTCTCCCAAAACATATCCAAATCAATATGGGAATGGAATTCTATTATTTGAAATAACCATTAATACTACCTCCAATACTGCTGCCTGTTTACTTCAGAATTTGGGTTTTCTCACTTTCAACTTATGTCCAAAACTATCAAGCCAATAATCTTCATATTTCCCTAACTGAATAAAGATACTTTAATAAATGTCTCCTATTTTCAAACAAAATGAAGTGATACACTAATGAAAGTTATATTTTTTCTTCTAAACAATGAAAAGGTTCCTACTTCAATAACTCAAACAGCAAATTGTGCATGGTGTGTGTGTGTGTGTGTGTGTGTGTGTGTGTGTGTGTGTGTCTGGCACTGAGTGGGTGTGTCTGGGAATCTAACAACCAAGTTAGAAAATCTTATCAGTTAAGAATTTCTGGCTACCTTTTCCGCTTTAAAATTAGGTCTCTGCTTGAAACCTAGCCCTCCCCTGGGTCTTTTTAGCTGTAAAGTCTCTTCTAATTAGTAATGTGTTGACATATTGCTATTCACAAGGGAGACTCTAGTTCTTCCATAACAGTAATAAAATTCAAGCACGGTGCCTTTGTCAGGATAAAAAGCCCAAAGTGACCTAGGAGGATACATGCAACTGTGAACATCTGAAGAATACTGGGGGCTAAATGTTGAAAGGGCCTTACCAATTTTCTCATGCTATTTCTTTCCTTGTGTTTGCAGTTGTCAAGCTGCCCCATCAGGTGAGATAATGAGCCACCAAACCTCAACATGAAGATGCAGGTTCTAAATGCAAGCTGTCTATCCTAGTCTACAGGGCATTTTCAAAATTGAGTTCTGAGGACATACATTTTTTAAAAAAAAATTCAAATAATGGAGAGCCACATGATGCTCCTGGATGGTAAGTCCAAATATATAAAGTATCAATTCCTCTCTCTTTAATCTATAAACATGACATAATTCCAGTCAAAATAACAATTGGATTTTACTTTGGAAAATGAACAAAATACATCTAAAGGTCATATGGGATAAAAAGAAAGCACCTGACTCTTGATTTTGGTTCAGGTAAATGATTTCAGGGTCCTGGGATCGAGCCCTGTATCAGGCTCCATGCTCAGTGGAGTCTGCTTATCCTTCTCCCTCTGCTCCTACCCCCTGCTCTCTCTCTCTCTCAAATAAATAAATAAAATATTTAAGAAGAAGCTATAATAATTGCAAAGGCACTGGTACCAGAACAGACAGATCAGAGCAAGAGAATAACAAGTCCAGAAAGAGATAGGAATTTAAATGAGTATTCTGTATACAACATATATGTCATTTTTAGTATGGGAGAGGAATAGATCAGTTATTCAATAAATAATACTGGACTAACCAGCACACTATTTGGAAAAGAAACATTCAACCTCCTTTCTCACAATATATATCAACTAAATTCCATACAGAGTAGAAACTTAAATATTTTTCAATAAAAAGAAAAAATGATGGGTGACTATTTGGACATAAAATAGGGAAATTCTTTATTCTAAAAATAAAAAAGAAACCATAATGAAATATTATATATTTAACTTAACTATATCAAAATGTGTAGAAAAATGCCACAAATAAAAAATTTTTAAATGACTGGGGAAAATGTAACATAAGGGACAGATACATAGTAAAATTATCATATAAACACTTTTAAAAATCAATTATGAATAAACAGCATGCCAATAAAAATCCAGAAAGAATACACACAAGAAATTCATAAAAAAGATAAGAATGACGTACATATATAAGAAAACTTGGTAAAATTCACTAATGGTCAAATAAATTACAACAAATGAGATACCAGTTACACCTACAATATTTGCAGGCAGCATTTTTTCGAACATTTGTACTAAGTGGAAGTAACAATGGAGTCATATTTCTAGAAGACAATTTAGCAAACCTATTAAAGTCCAAAAAATTTGCAGTCCCGTTTTTCTAGCAATACTACCTTTAAGAATTCACCGAGGAAGAAAATAATCAGTAAGGTACATAAATATTTATGTACAGGCATGATTATCACAGCATTATGTAAAATTGTGAAAAAATTAATGTCTAACAAAAAAATGAGGAATAAGTGATATGCACATAAGATTAATGAAATACTATGCAACTACCAAAGTTGTAAAAGAATCCTTAATAACTTAGGGTGCCTGGGTGGCTCAGTCCATTAAGCATCTAACTCTTGACTTCAGCTCAGGTCATAACCACAGGGTTAAGATGGAGCCACGCAGTGGGCTACAAATTGGGCATAGAGCCTGCTTGGGAATCTCCTCTCTCTCTCTCCTTCTGCACCCTTCCTTGCATGCATGCACGTGCCTTCTCTCTCAAAAAAGAATAATAACTAGTTACTATATAAGGCTAAGTGGAAAAAAGTAGGTTATAAAACAATGTATTTCATATGACCCCAACTTTGCAACTTTGCAAAATGTATATGTATGTGGGTGTGAATGTATGTATATGTATGTGTGAGTGTGTGTGTGTGTGTGTGTGTGTGTGTAGAAAAGATTGAAAAGAAAGTCTCCAAAATAACAAAAATGTGTTCTTTGAATATGAGGATTATTGGTAATTTAAACTTTCTCCTTTGTGCTTTTCTATAATTTCCATATTTTGAAAATGAACATGTGTTACTGTGAATCAGAAAAAAAAACACAATAAATGTTACTTTAAAAATTGAGTCCTTTGGCTTATTTTTTTTTAATTTTCTTGATTAAAAAAAAAATCTTCACACGCCCATACAAACAGACAGAAGCCTCAGGGTGTATATGTCAGCTTTGGAAAAATCTAGAGAAAAAATGCCATTTCAAGATAAGGTGTTATTCATACCATCTCTTCCTTTCTAACCTCAAAGAAAATACGTACTCTTTCTTAAACCCTTCCATCCCTCCTCACCCCATCCATCTCATCCCTGTCCCAAGAATAAATTCAAGGTGAAGGGCCATACTCCATAGCATGACCAGCAGGCCTTTCACAACCTAGCCCCATCACTTTCTCAATCAAATTGCACTTCACTCATAAATCCAAAGTTAATACCGTACTGCTGAATAGACCATTTCTTCACACCTCCTTACATTTGTTCATATTGTTCTCTCTTCCAGGAGTGCTGTTTCTTCACCTCTTTTGCCAAATAATTCCTACTTCAAGATTTAACTCCATGTATCGCATCCTCTAGGATCCCTACGCAAGGCTGGTTTGGTGTCTGTAATGAGATTTAGAATTACCCAGTGTATACCTTAATAACAAAACTATGCATTTAAAAACTCTATGTACATGTCTCCCCTGTGAGACTACACATTCTCCAAGAGCTAAGGTGATGTCTTACATATGCCTATATTCCCAGAACATAGCATAATGCCCATCTTACAGTAGGTGCTCAAAAACTTTTTGTGAAACTGAGTGGAATGTATACCCACCATTCATTCAGAGGGTGGTTTCTTTGAATACAAGCACACAATAGCGATCTCAGAAAATTAGGTAGATTATTACTGCTCTGATAATTTTCTCTAAGATGAGCAAGATCCACAAAGCTATTGTCCTGCTATGTTTAACACTGGTCAGTTTCTCTTAGAGAAATCCAATCAGCCCAGGTTTCTGCACTTTAAGAAAAGGTGGAGGGCTACAGAGAAGTCACAGAAATGATCAAAGGAGTACAAAAAAAGTATTCTGAGGAAATATTAGAAAATTATAAAAGATATGGTGTCTTATAGCCTGCAATCACTTTGGCCAATCTCCCTTCCTTATAGGGAAGGAGAAAACCACAAGGGATGAATATAAGATGACCTTGGACAGAACACAGATGAACATGAAGTCTTGCCATTTGAAGAGCTGATGGAGGAAGGTTTGTCCTTCTTGATATCCTCAGGACCTTCAGTCTATTTTCATGTTTGGCTGGAAGCCCTTAGATACAAAAGCACAAGTGCAGTGGGAAAAGAGAGGAATTATGAAGTGGGCTGAAATTAGGAAATAAACCTGGTAAACATTGTGATGCATAAAAACATTATCTTATAATTATTACAACAAATACTATAAAAAACACTTTAACTTAATGTAAAGATTTTCTTTGTTGGAAAGAAAACAGCATGAAGTTAACACCTGGGTCTCATTAATATGCATGACAACCTGTTTCCAAGATAAACAACAGCATTCATGTAAACCATTTAATATAAAAGCCATCATATAGAGACATAAACCATCCAATTCATGCCGAGTTTTTAATTTAAATTTAGTCAACAATTGGGTTGTTTAAACTAAGCATCAAAAAATTGAACATTTCAGTTTACATTAATTTTGGTTGGAACTTATGGAACTGTAAGTAACATTTAGTTGTGATACTAGGAAGTGGCCTAAGTTTAGGGGTAGGAAAAAACTTACGCACATTGCTAACACGTGATATTCCAACTCAGAAACAAAGTATTGTTGGACCTCAAAGAGTTAAAATACCCAGCCAATCCCTTGTGAGTCAGTCACATCATGACTAATGTAAATGGTGTTGAACATGACAGAATCTGGCTCTGATTCATCATTTAGCACATTTTCCCTTATGTAACAGACTGCCTCTAGCCCGTTAGCTCTGCATTGTGTTAGTGAGGCCAATAATAGCAATAATAGTTCTTCTTGATTAAACAGCATACCATTCCTCATCCTTTCCAGGTTCTACTCTGTATCCTTCCAGGGCAGGAAGGGGGTGACTTCTGAAGGTTGCCTTTTCCAGGTTCCCACATGAGCTGGTTTTCAGCTAGGTTCAGCCAATGGGAGATACTGGAGGGAGGCTCTTACATTCTAAGAAGAGAAAAACCAGCGTATTTCTCTCCACACCTCTTCTGGGATGGCATCTCCTACAGCAGCTGAATCTTTCCTATAGATTCAATTCCTGACAGAGAGACTCAGATGATTAAGCCTCTGGGCTCTGGCAATACTACCTCCTCCTATTTATCCCTCTAAGTCCTAGCTTGCTGTTACTATTAGTCAAAGGATTACCTTACCATGCCCTGTTTGGCTTTTCAGCTCATCCATTCCCTTTATTACCAATTCCCTGCATTAAATTCCTTCTATTATCAATCCTTGATGTGATCTCAATTGCTAAACCTTGACTGAGACAAAATTAATCATGTGTTAGACACAAAACACTATACTAAGTGTTTTGCATGCATAGTGTCATTAAACCCTCACAATTCGCCCTATAAGATGGGTCTCTGTTATTATCCCCATTTTAAATATGAGTAAATGGAGGCACAGAAAGGTAAGTAATTTGCCCAAAACCACATAGCAAGTGAATAACTTGAACCTAGATCTACCTATGTGTCCCATACTAGAATTCTATGTTATGTTATATCTATATAAAATAACAAGATTGAACTAGATTATGTCAAATGCTCCTTTCAGCTTTAACATTCTATAAAACCATTCTATCATGCATTTATTCATTCAATGAATATTTATTGAGCACCTACTATGTCTCATTCTCTAGGCTTTAGGAACACATCACTGAATAGAAGAGCCCAAAATTCTTGTATTTATTGACCTTTGATTCTAGCATAAGATGACAGAAAATAGATGACTAAATAAATAATATATTTAGTACATCAGAGGGTGGAAAGTACTATGGAGAAAAAAATAAGTGCTGAGGAACGATAAGCCATGCCAAGAGGAACAAGTGTTGAAGTTTTAATTTTAATAAAAGGGGTCATCCTATCTGCATTTCTCCTTTCACAGACACAGTGGGTAAACTTCCAATAAAAATATAGGGTAGAAAAGCTTCTTAAGGACTCCATTAAATTCAGTTAAATTAAACCCAACAAATATTTACCAGAACCTTATACAATAAATATTCTCAATTAAAGCTCCACTTAACTACCACACGAGATTAACAAAATTTCTCCATGCTCTCTATAAAACATACTAACTGATGTCTGAGGTTCACTGAGCCGTTGTTTTTAGTAGGCTAATCTCTGGTTTCTTCATATGCTTCTGCTCCCCCTCATAGTGCTCTAGGTTTACCAAGAGTCAACTGGGTTTGTTTACAAAACTTGTTTCTGCCTCACAAAACTTGTTTCTACTTGTAACTTGATTGTGTAGTTTAACAAAATGTTATGCAAATAAGTGAAGTATGAAAGATTTGTTTCTCTGAAAAATTACATTCAAAGATGTGGAAAGATTGGCTAAAGACAAATAGGACTTCATGAAAATTTTTAAATTTTGTGCATCAAAAGACAATATCAACAGAGTAAGAAAGAAATAATCCACAGAATGGAAGAAAATAAGTACAAATCATATATTTGATAAGGGGCTATATTCACAATATATAAAGAGCTCCTAAAACTCAACAACAAAAAACCAAACAATTAGTTCCAAAATGAGCAAAGGGCTTCAATATATGTTTTTCCAAAGAACAGATTTAAATGGTCAATAAGCACATGAAAAGATGTTCAATGTAATTAATCATCAAGGAAATGAAAATCAAAACTATAATGAGTTACCACTTCATACCCATTAGGAAGACTACTATCAAAAACTAAATAAATAACAAGTGCTGGAGAGGATGTAAGAAATTGGAACCCTTATGTATTGTCAATGTAAATGTAAAAACGGCTGTTGTGGAAAACAGTATGGCTCGAAAAATTATAAATAGAATTACAATATGATCTAGCAATTTCATTTTTGGATATATATTCAAAAGAATTGAAAGCAAAGTCTCAAAGAGATATTTACACACCCATGTTCATAGCAGCAGCATGATTTACAATAGTTAAAATGTGGAAACAACCCATGTGTCCAACAGTGGGTGAATGGATAAGCAAAATGTGGTCTATACATGCAATGGACTATTATTGAGCCTTAAAAAGGAAAGAAATTCTCCATAAGTGACTCTTAATCTCACAAAACAAACTGAGGGTTGCTGGGGGGAGGGGGTCGGGAAAGGTGGGTGGGGTAATGGACATTGGGGAGGGTATGTGCTATGGTTAGTGCTGTGAAGTGTGTAAACCTAGCGATTCACAGACACGTACCCCTGGGGATAAAAAATTGTTTATAAAAAAATAAAAATTAAAGAAAAAAAAAGAGACTGAAAAAAAAAGGAAAAATTCTGACACATGCTACAACATACATGAACCTTGAGGATATTATGCTAAGTGAAATAAGACTGTCACAAGACAAATATTGTATAATTCCACTTATACAAGGTACTTACAATAGTCAAAATCATAGTCAAAAAATAAAATTGTGGTTGTCAGAGGATGTGGAGAGGGTTGTATATACAGTTATTGTTTAATGAGTATAATATTTCATTTTTCAAGATGAAAAGAGTTACAGAGATGAATGGTGATGATGGTTGCACAATATTAAGAATGTATTTAATAACACTGAACTATACCCTTAAAATGGCTAAAATGGTAAATTTTATGTTACTATATGTTTTTTTTTAAATTGGAAAAAACTTAAGGAAAAGATTATTACTTATTACTTTGCAAATATCTTTATGATATCACTCTACTTTAAAGAAACTGTCCTGAAAATCAGAGTTAATGCCTTATAAATGCCGTTTCTGCAAAAAAGAGTTTGTGGAGCACTAGTCAATAAACTTACCCTCAATGAAAAGGACTTGATAGATCCTAGATCAAAAGGTAAGTGAACAAATAAACACATGTTCTGGGAAAAAATATAATGTGTAAGATAAGTAGGTATCATGAACACTTAATATTTCCTCTACCTTTTTCAATTAACTAAGTAGATAGAATCACTTTAGATAAGAGGGCTTCTACATACATTCAAAAATGTCATGCTGGGAGCTTCAGAAAATAAGATGATGCTAAGGAGTCAGAAAGTCCTTTGACGTTCATGAAATCCTTGGGTTAAGTCCAGAAATGACTAGAATATGGGTAAGATAATATATACTATCATTACTGTGTCCATAAGGACAGTTCCAGTATCTGCTATCCTGATGTATTTTTTTAAAAGATTTTATTTATTTATTTGACAGAGAGAGAGCCAGAGAGGCAGGCAGGGTGGTGGGGGGAAGCAGATTCCCTGCTGAGCAGAGAGCCCTCTGTGGGGCTCAATCCCAGGACCCTGGGATCATGACCTGAGCCGAAGGCAGAGGCTTCAACCCACTGAGCCACCCAGGTGCCCCCGATGTAATTATTTTTAAGGTTTTATTTATTTGATAGAGAGAGAGAGAGAGCATGAATGGGGTGAGGGGTAGAGGGAGAAGCATACTCTCTGCTGAGCAGGGAGCCCAATGTGGGGCTCAATCCTGGGACTCTGGGATCATGATGAAGCCAAAGGCAGATGTTCAACCAACTGAGCAAGTAGCATACTCTCACTCTGAAAATCATCCCAGTTTGAAAAATAAATTATTTGGTCACCCCAACCATAACAGAAGAAAAAAAACAAGTGTTCAGTAGGTTCTAAGGAGGATGAAGTCCTATCCATTTCATGATAGAAGGTACTCTGAAAAGACTATGTGAAGAAGTGATACTTGAATACCCCTCACAAAAATTAACTCCAAATGGCGTAGATCTAATTTCTTAGTTTGAAGTTTGTAATGAAGTATTTCTGACTATCATCAGTATGTTGTATATTAGATCTCCAGAATTTATCTACTAGTTGCAAGTTTGTACCCTTAAACAACATCTTCCCAATTCCTCCATCCCCACCCAGTCCCTGGCAACCATCATTCTATGCTGGTTTTACAATTCACCTTTTTTTTAGATTCCATGTATAAATGATATCATACAGTATTTGTCTTTGTCTTTTTCTGACTCATCTCATCTCAAGGTCCATCCATATTGTCACAAATGGCAGGATTTCTTTTTTTCTCCAGGCTGAATAATGTTCTCACCATAAAAAATAATTATAATTATGTGATATGATAGAGGTGCTACCTAACACTATGGTGTTGCAATATATAAATATATCAAATCAACAAATCATACACACAATGTTATAAGTCAATTGTAGCTCACACAAAAAAAGAAGTTTAAGGAAGTAATATGCTGCAAAAACCCTTTGCTATCCTGTTCTGCCTCTTCCCCAATGATGATCTTCCACCAATACCTGGGAAGAAATGCTCTGGATTGGTGTATACTAAAATCAGTAAATGGGTTTCCAAACTACTCCTTCCTCTGTACTTAAGCTCTTGTCTAGCAGAGGAAAGGAGAAGGGATAAAGGACCACTTCCTAAAGTGGCCAACCACAAGGACCCTGGCAGTCTTTATCACAGGGCAAAATACAATCCATGTTTTCAGTAAACTATCAAAGAGTGATGTCTTCTGGACTCGTGGGACAATTTGCAAAAGGAAAAAAAAACTTTCATCACTGCAATTCTAGAAAAAAATAAATCAGGTAAATGAAATTTCAAAAGAGGAAACAAAACAAATAAATCAACATCTAAATAGATCACAGAACTATAAAACTCCTAGAAGATAATAAAGAAGAAAACATAGATGGCCTTGAGTATGGTGATGACTTTTTAGATAGCAATAAAAAAAGAAATGACCCAATTTAAATTTTTTAAAAAATTTTAATTAAAAAGAGACATTAAAAGTCACCTCATAAAGAAGATAGAATGATGGCAAATAAGATGCTCCGATCAGGGAAATGTAAATTATTAAAGCAACATTGAGATATCATGGAATGCCTGGGTGGTTCAGTCAGTTAAGCGTCTGCCTTCAGCTCAGCTCATGATCTCAGGATCCTGGGATGGAGTCTGCAATGGGCTTCTTGGTCAGTGGGGAGTCTATTTCCCCCTCTGCCTGCCACTCCCCCTGCTTGTGCACTCTCTCTCTCTTTCTCTCTGACAAATAAATAAAATAAAATCTTTAAAAAGATCAATGAGATATCACTACACAACTATTAGAAGGGCCAAAATCTGGAACACTGACAACACCAAATGCTGACAAAGGTGTAGAACAAAAGGAACTCAAATTCATTGTTGTTGGGAATGTAAAATGGTACAGCTACTTTGGAAGACAATTGGTGATTTCTTATAAAACTAAATATACTCATATGGTCCAGCAGTAGCATTCCTTGACATTTACCCAAAGGAGTTGAAAATGTAATGTTTACATAAAAACCTTCACATGGATGTTTATAGCAGTTTTATTCATACTTAACAGAACTTGAAAGCAACCCAGATGTCCTTCAGTAGGTGAATGGATAAATAAACCGTGGAATATCTAGACGTTGGAATATTATTTAGCACTAAACATAAATGAGTTATCAACCCATGAAAAGACATGGATGAAATCTTAAATACATATTACTAAGTGAAAGAAGCCCACCTGAAAAGGTTACATACTATATGATTCCAACTATACTACAATCTGGGAAAGGCAAAATTATGGAGACAATAAAAAGATCAGTGGTAGACAGGGTTAGGGAAGATTTTAGGGCAGTGAAAACACTCTGTATGATATTATAATAATGGATATATGTCATTATACATTTTTAAACACACAGTGTGTACAATACCAAGAGTGAACCCTAAGGAAACTATGAACTTTTGGTGATTATGATTTGTCAATGTAGGTTCATCCTTTGCAAAAAAAAAAATACCATTTTCATGAGTAATGTTGATAATCGGGAAGCTATGCATGTGTGGGGAACAGAGGTAAATAAAAAATCTCTGTACCTTCCCCTCAATTTTGTTGTAAATCTAAAACTACTCTAAAAAAAATAAAGTCCTTGGGAATGTCATGTACAGCATGGTGACTATAGTTAATAATGCTGTACTGTATATTTGAAAGTTGTTAAGAGAATAAATCTTAAAAGTTTCTCATCACAAGAAAAACAAGTTCTCTAACTAGGTATGGTGAGAGATGTTAACTAGACTTATTGTGAGGATCATTTCATACCATGTACAAATTTCAAATCAATATGTCTATATGCCTAAAACTAAGATAATGTTGAATGTTAATAAAATTAAATAAATAAATTTTTAAAAAATTAAATAAATAAAATACCTCAATAAAATAAAAATAAACATTTATTTTTAAAAAGTGATATTCAAGAAGAGCACTAAAGGATGAATATAATTGGGGAATCTGGGTGGCTCAGTGGGCTAAAGCCTCTGCCTTCAGCTCAGGTCATGATCTCAGGGTCCTGGGATCGAGCCCCGCATTGGGCTCTCTGCTCAGTGGGGAGCCTGCTTCCCTTCCTCTCTCTCTGCCTGCCTCTCTGACTACTTGTGATCTCTGTCTGTCAAATGAATAAATAAAATCTTTAAGAAAAGGATGAATATAATTTTGGTAGGTAAAATTTGTTGGGGGAGCAAGGCATAGAAGGAGAAGAAGACAAATCTTCCCTAGAGGTCAACAGAAAAAGGAGACAATTTGGAGGAGGAGCAAGATGGGAGAGGAGTAGGAAACTGAGGTCCCAGGAGTTCAACTAGTTATCAGACCATTCAGAACACCTACAAACTCAATAGGAGATCAAAGAGAAGAAGAGCAGCAATTCTAGGACCAGAAAAGCGACCACTTTCTGGAAGGTAGGACATGAAGAGAAGTGAATCCGAGGTGACATATGGGAAGATAGACTGCGGGGCAGGGGAGGCGGGGGGGGGGGGGGCTCCCACCAAGCAGTAGAGCAGTGGAGCACAAAATTGGAACTTTTAGAAGTCTGCTCCACTGAGGGACATCACTCCAGAGGCTAAGTGGGGGGTGGAGCCCTCATGGGGACGTGTGGCCTCAGGACCTGTGGGTACACAAAAAGACCAGGGGTGTCTGAGTGTGGCAGAGCTCCCAGGTATTGGAGCAGGGAAGCTGGCTACAGAGACAGAGCTGAGGAGTGGGCACTCAGGTCGGGGTTACCTTAAATCATGATACAAGGCACAGGCCACTGCTCTTCGAGCAGGGACCCCACAAGTGGCAGATCCAGGAAGACCCCCCACTTCTTCCTCCAGGAGGAGTGGCACAGGAATGTGTGGCAGGAATCAGCTGGGTTTGGAGACTCCAAACGGGACCATGCACCAGAGATGGAAACACTCAGTCATAGGCTGGGTGAGTTCAGAGTGCGGACACAGACCAGGGAGACAGGAGGTTTTGACTGCTTTTCTCTGAGGGCATATTGAGGAGTGGGGCCTGGAGCTCTCAGCTCCTATGGGCCAGAGATTGGGGGGCCGCCATCTTCATTCCAGTCCTCCAAAGCTCTAGGGAAAGTGTTCAGGGAACAAAAGCTCCCGAGAGCAAACCTGAGTGGATTGCTTAGTCTGGCCTCTGGCAAGGGCAGCACAATGCCGCCTCGGGCAAAGACATTTGAGAATCAATGCAACAGGCCCCTCCCCAAGAGGATCAACAAGAACATTCAGCCAAGACCAAGTCCACCAATCAATGAGAACTGTGAAACTTCAGAGCTAAAGGAATACAGCACATAGAATCCATAGTTTATTTCCCATGATTTTTTAGTCTCTCAACGTTAAATCTTGTTAATTTTTTTCTTAGTCTATTTTTTTTATTTTTTCCTCTTTCCAAAAAAAATATTTTTTAATTTTGACTGTTACAGATATTCTATCCTTTCTTTGTATTTTGCCTTATTTTTTGCATACATATAGGTTTTTCTTTCTTTAAAATTTTGAGATAGAGTTTCTTCTAACGGAACAAAATATACCTTAAATCTAGCACTTGGCTTTGTTCTAGTCTCCAGCCTGATCACATTCTTTCCCATTTTTTTTCTTTCTTTCAACCAATTTCTTATCTTACCAAGTTCTTTTTTAGAATCCTTTTTAATGTTCATCTTTACAGTCATACTCCACTGCTTCATCATGTTTACCCTTATTTTTGTGTGTATATATATATATATATATATATGTTTTTCTTTCTTTAAAATTTTGGGAGCAGTTTCTTTGTTCTATTCACCAGGCTAATATATACACATTTTTATTCTTCCTTTCTTCCCCCTATTGCAGTTTCAGGTCTCTTCCAATTTGGTTCATGTATATTTTTCTGGGGTCATTTCAACCCTTTTAGGATTTTGTCCTCTCATTCATCTATTCTTATCTGGATAAAATGACAAGGTGGAAAAACTCACCTCAAAAAAAAGAACAAGAGGCATTACTGATGGCTAGGGACCTAATCAATATGGAAATTAGTAAGATGTCAGATCTAGAGTTCAGAATGATGATTATCAAGGTGCTAGCTGGGCTCAAAAAAAGCATGAAAGATACTAGAGAATCTCTTTCAGGAGAAGTAAAGTCCCTTTCTGGAGAAATAAAAGAACTAAAATCTAACCAAGTTGAAATTTTTAAAAAGCTATTAATGAGGTGCAAATATGGAGGCTATTACTGCTAGGATAAAAGAGGCAGAAGAGAGAATTTGTGATGTAGAAGACCAAAAGATGGAGAAGAAAAAAGCTGAGAAATTGAGAAATAAACAACTACAAGACCACAAGGGGTGAATTTGAGAGATAAGTGATACCAAAAGGCAAAACAATATTAGAATAATTGGGATCCCAGAAGAAGAAGAAAGGGGGGGGGCAGAAGATATATTGGAGCAAATTAGAGAATTTCCCTAGTTTGGCGAAGGGAACAAGCATCAAAATCCAGGAGGCACAGAGTACTGTACTCAAAAGCAATAAAAATAGGTCAATACCCTGTCATCTAACAGTAAAACTTATAAGTCTTAATGACAAAGAGAAAATTCTGAAAGCAGTTCAGGACAAGAGGTCTGTAACATACAATGATAGAAATATTAGATTGGCAGCAGACCTATCCACAGAGACCTAGCAGGCTAGATAGGACTGGCATGATATATTCAGAGTACTCAATGAGAAAAATATGCAGCCAAGAATACTATATCCAGCTAGGTTGTCACTGAAAGTAGAAGGAGAGATAAAAAGCTTCCAGGACAAACAAAAACTAACAGAATTTACAAACACCAAACCAACCCTGTAGGAAATATTGAAAGGGGTCCTCCAAGCAAAGAGAGAGCATAAAAGTAACAGACCAGAAAGGAACAGAGACAATATACAGTAACAGTCACCTTACAGACAATATAATGGCAATGAATTCATATCTTTCGATAGTTACCCTGAATGTAAATTGGCTAAATACCACAATCAAAAGATACAGACTGGATTAAAAAAAAGGTATCAGACTGGATTTTAAAAAATGGACTATCGATATGCTGTCTGTAAGAGACTCATTTTAGACCCAAAGACACCTCCAGATTTAAAGTGAGGGGGTGGAAAACCATTTAACATACTAATGGACATCAAAAAAAAAGTGGGGTGGCAATACTTATATCAGACAAATTAGATTTTAAACCAAAAACTATAGTAAGAGATGAGGAAGGACACTATATCATACTTAAAGTGTCTGTCCAACAAGAAGGTCTAATAATTTTAAATACCTATGCCCCTAACATAGGAGTAACCAATTATATAAACCAATTAATACCAAAATCAAAGAAACCCATTGACAATAATTAACAAGCCCCCTCACTGCAAAGGACAGATCATCCAAGCAAAAGATCAACAAGGAAATAAAGGCTTTAAGTGACACACGGGACCAGATGGACATCACAGATATATTCAGAACATTCCATTCCAAAACAATAGAATACACATTCTTCTCTAGTGCACATGGAACATTCTCCAAAATAGATCACATCTTGCATCACAAATCAGGTCTCAATAAGTACCAAAAGGTTGCGATCATTCCCTGCATATTTTCAGACCACAGCGCTCTGAAAACAATTCATTCATCTGCTTCTTCCATCCTGCTGTTCATTCCATCAAACGTGTTTCTCATCTAGTTTACAGAGTCCTTTATCTCTGCTTTGTTACTCCTTATCTCCGTGTTAAGGGTCTCACTCATGTCTTCCACTCTTTTCTTAAGGTCAGTGAGTATCCTCAACAATCATTGCATTAAATTCTCTATCAGAGATGATACTTATATCTCTTTTGCTTAGATCTCTGGCCATGGCCTGGTCTCATTCTTTCATATGGGATAAAGTTCTCTGTCTCCTCATTTTTTTCTGCTTCTCTGTATCTGTTCCTGCATGTAACTGAAGTCAGCTATGTCTTCATATGTCAGCTATGTCTCCAGGCATTTGAGCTTGACATCCCCTCAATATGGGGCTCTGTGCTGATATTGGAGACTGCTTGGGAATCTCTCCCTCCTCTTCGCCACTCCCCCTTCTTTCCTACTTTCTCTCACTCGCTTTCTAAAAAAAAAAAAAAGGTTCACATTGGAAATCTGAAGTAAACTACACCTTTACTTCTGATGCTTGACTTATTGACATCACCTTAGTCCATGTGGTAATCAGGCACCCTCTAGATTTCTCGTGATGGCAGCCAGAAAAGTGTTCAAATATTCCAAGTAAAGATATAGTTTACTCAGTGCAGAGCCGAAAATTGTGCTGGATTTCATAACCCTGAGATTGTGACCCCACCTCTGGAGGTAAACTACATCATCACATGGAATGTCTGATTCCCACACGGACTGAGGAGATGTCAAGCTCGAGAGCCTGGGTCAGATCTGAGGAGACTGGCTCAGTGACCGGCTTCCTGGGATTGCGTTTTGTCCAATCAGATAGGGCTTGCCGGTGACGTCAGGAAAGGCGGCGACTATAAATGAGCCAGCGCCCCGCAAACCGCTGCCAGTGTCCTTAATTCTGAGCTGTCGGGAAGGTGAGCCCCACATGGCTGAACCTGGCTGTGAGACCTCTTCTGAGGAGAGCCTGAGCACCGAGGAGCCCACGGCAGCGGACCCGAAGAGTCCAAAGCAGGAACAGCCAAGGCGCTGCGGGTGCTGCCGCGGGCGCCGCGGTGGCCGCTACCCTGACAGTTTTGCCACCTACTTCCCCAGGGTTCTGAAGCAGGTTCACGAGGGCCTGAGCCTCTCCCAGAAGGCCGTGAGCGTCATGGATTCGTTCATCAAGGACATCTTCGAGCGCATCGTCGACGAGGCGTCTTGCCTGGCCGGCTCCAACAAGCGCTCCACCATCACCTCCAGGGAGATCCAGACAGCTGTGCGCCTGCTGCTGCCTGGGGAGATTGGCAAGTACACCGTGTCTGAGGCCACCAAGGCTATCATCAGGTTCAACAGACGCGAATGAGCTGCCTCTGGACCGCCTGACCACCTCGCAAACCAAAGGCTCTTTTCAGAGCCACCTCACTTGGCCCAGAAAGACCTGTAACTCTCCAGAGTGCCACCTACTCTGGCGTTTCAGCCTGGGCCATGCTGCCCATTCTTAAAACCCTTTTAACCGTGAGCAAGTCCACTTTAATATATGTGTGTGGTGCTGTCTGTTATTATGATTTTCCTTGACCCTGTCGCATTTCGTCACTTTCCTAAATGGCCAGTTCCTTCAGGTCAACCTCTTCAAGACTCTCTACCGTCACAGCTGGGTCCACAGTAATTTTACTTGCTTTTGTATCCTGCTTCTCCCACTAGCCTAGAGTAGTGTCGTCTCGAGATTTTTTGAGTGTGTTGATATAGCAACAAGTGAAGGGCTGTAGCGGATACAGAACTCACACTGACCCCATTCACACTCGCTCAGCATAGCCCCTCAACCTAATTCAGTTAATTACATAAAAGAGGACCCAAACACTGTGTAGAAAACTCAATCTAGACTCATGCCCTACTCAAGCTCCCGACCTTCTGATAGGCCTACTTTACTTCATTCAAATTTATTTATTATTATTTTTTTAATTTTAAATTTTTTTTATTTTATTTTTTTATAAACATATTTTTATCCCCAGGGGTACATGTCTGTGAATCGCCAGGTTTACACACTTCACAGCACTAACCATAGCACATACCCTCCCCAGTGTCCATTACCCCACCCCACTTTCCCAACCGCCTCCTCCCAGCAACCCTCAGTGACTCTTAATCTCACAAAACTTCATTCGAATTTAACCTACTTCTATCATCTTTCCCTTTTGACACAAAAGTCTTCCAGAACTGCCATTATGCATGGATGATGGGGTACTCCAATGAGAGCAGCTGTGCTCCCAGCCTCCGCTAGAAGCAGCCAATAAGCATGTGGCAGCACAGGATCCACGGCCATTGGCCCAAAGGGTGGTGGGGTGACCAGAGCTGAACCAATAACAGCCTTCCTGTGACACGGGGGCACCGCCTGGAGATTGAGGGGGAAGGTGGTGGTGGTGTCTGTCTGCCTGTGGGCTTCTGCTGAAGCTCTTGCTTTGAACCAGGGTTGTTGAAGGGTGAACACGCCCATGTCCCAGTGGGACATGTCCCTATTGCTTTGCATCAAAATAAGAGGAGGCTGTTTGGCAATTAAGAGAACTAAGAGGACTAAGAGGGTTTGCTTTTTTTCTTTTTCTTTTTCTTGTCTTGTCTTGTCTTTCCTTTTCTTCCTTCCTTCCTGCCTGCCTTCTTCTTCCTTTCTTTCTTTCTTTCTTTCTTTCCTTCTTGTTTCTTTTTCCTATAGGTACATGCTGAATTTCAAGGTAGTTGGTGATTATCCGAGTGCTTTGCATTTAACTGAGTTCTAGCTTCCTATATATCTGTGAAGAGAGAACACACTGGCTGGGTGGGGGTGTTGGGGGGGTTCGGTGCTTTGAAATTTGTTACGAGTTGCA
>PISX010024217.1:0-28076 GCA_004024625.1 Mellivora capensis | reverse complement strand
GCTCGCAAGCAATGCTCACATCTTCTCTGTTGACCACAGTGTACCACCACCACCACCAAAACAGAACGATGTCCACTTGAGGTAGGTAGGCTCACGGCCGCCAAGATGTCAGGCTCTAATCCTCAGAGTTTATTGAACATGTTACCTTATGCAGCAAAAAAGACTGCAGATATGAATAAGGTTAGGGGCCTTGAGACAGAAAGATTATCCTGGATTATTCAGGTCCAAACTAATCACATGAGTCCTTAAAATCAGAGTACCTTTCCCTGCCGTGTGAACCAGAGAGACAGCAGTGTGAAGACTCAGTCTACTGTTGCTGACTTTGAAGACGGAGGGAGAAGACTATGAGCCAAGGAATGTGGGTGGCCCCTAGAAGACAGGGAAAAGACAGGGAAACATAGTCTCCCCTAGGGCCTTCAGAAAGAAATGCAGTCCGGCTGACACCTTGCTTTCAGCATGGCGAGACCTGTGTGGGATTTCTGACTTCCAGAATTATGTGCTAAGAAATCTGTGTTGTTGGGGCGCCTGGGTGGGTCAGTTGGTTGAGCGTCTGCCTTTGGTCCAGGTCAGGATCCCATGGTCCTGGGATCAAGCCCCACATCAGGCTCCTTGCTTGGTGGAGAGCCTGCTTCTCCCTCTTCCTCTGCCTGCCATTCCCCTTGCTTGTGCTCTCTGTCAAATAAATAGATAAAATCTCAAAAAAAAAAAAATCTAGGAGCACCTGGATGGCTCAGTGGGTTAAGCCTCTACCTTCAGCTTGGGTTGTGATCTCAGTGTCCTGGGATCGAGGCCCGAATTGGGCTCTCTCCTCAGCAGGGAGCCTGCTTCCCCCTCTCTCTCTGCCTGCCTGCCTGCCTACTTGTGATCTATCTCTCACTGTCAAATAAATAAGTGAAATCTTTAAAAAAAAAAAAAAGCTGTGTTGTTAAAAATAATAATAATAATTAAAAAAAAAGAAATTTGTGTTGTTTTAAACCACTATGTTTGGGGTAATTTGTCACAGCAGCCCTAGAAAACCAACACATGGATAAAATTTTAAGTTTTCCCCTAGAACTTGTCCTTGTACCTCTGATGCTACTGTCCTATCAGCAATGAACGCAGGGAAGCAACAACAAAAAACCAGAGTGGCGTCCTGCTGGGAGCCCCTCCCATTCCTTTCTGAGGTTTCTGTCAACTAAAAAGTTTGAGAACCACTGACCCAACTACCACAAAGCCTCGGCTGAGCAGTTGAGGGTGGTGGCTCGGTTCCGATGGTGGCTTGGCCGGCAGCTAAAGCTGACTGTCCATTCCCAGTAACCGCAAGTTCTAAAAAGCTCCTACTCAGGCGCCTGGGTGGCTCAGTGGGTTGAAGCCTCTGCCTTCGGCTCAGGTCATGGTCTCAGGGTCCTGGGATGGAGCCCTGCATAGGGCTCTCTGCTCAGCGGGGAGCCTGCTTCCTCCTCTCTCTCTGCCTGCCTCTCTGCCTACTTGTGATCTGTCAAATAAATAAACAGAATTTTTAAAAAAATAAATAAAAAAATAAAAAGCTCCTACTCTGCCAGGGATACAAAAGCAGTCATGGTCCCAACAGCAGGAAGCCCACAGAGTGATCAACACTATGAAATCAGGAAGTTCCGGGTGACAGAGAGGCATGGAAAGAGTAAGCATCCAAGCCAGACTTATCTTTGGCAAGATGGTCATAGTTACAGAATATATACAGTGAGCCTCGCCCACGGCATGAGCGGGCATACTGAACTCAAGCACTCTCTTCCCAGGAATGGGTCGTCCAGATTTTGCTTTCCCTAACCAGCCCACAGAGCTAGACCTGCTTTGCACACTCACCTGTTTCCACATCGTTGGCATTGGCAGAGTCCCTCAGCCTCTTCAGAGCTGTGAAGAGAGGAAAAGAGTTCCAGTTAAAAACAAAATAAAACAGTCATGATGAAGCTGAAAGTGGGTGACTGCCTAGTTAAGCTATAGTTCACCCACGACAGCATCTAAAGGGAAAGAAAGGCACCAGGATGCGAGACGCTGGGAACAGGGAAGACTGGAAATGTGGCAGAGCTAGTGCAAAAAGCCACATTCTGTAGCAAATCCTTCAAGGCCTTTGGAGCCAGATCTTGGCTCTGCCACTTATAGTAGCTGGGTGACCTTGAGCAAAGAGTTAACTAACGTCCTGGGCCTCAGGTTTATCATCTGAAGAAAAAATACAGTGGACACACAAGAGCAGGAGTTTGAGTCTGGCAGGGGTGGGTTCTGATTCCAGCACAGCCACTTACTAGCTGGGAACCTGGAGCAAGGGAATCGCTCCCAGCCTCAGTTTCCTCTTCTATATAATGGGAACAGTATGGGGCTCCCACTGAGTTATTGTGAGGATTAGAAATGATCACATACCACCCAACAGTGTTTGGGGCAACAAAAGCAGAATAATCGCTACGGATTCGTCGCCTTACTTAACTCTGGCAACATCCCTGTGTGGTACTCATTTACAGAAAGAAAACGAAGGCTGAAGTTTCGACGGTTCGCCTAAGGCTTCAACGAGGTAGGGGAGTCCAGTCCCAGCCTGTGCATTTAAACAAGTTGATGGAACTTGGCTACAGACTCTGGCCTCCCCTCTCTGATAATAAAAGTATTCGCCAGTACCCCATTTTTTAAAAATCTACTGATAAACGCCTGGAGTCATGAAAAGTTTCTATCCAGGAAAGACCAAGTGCTTCAAGACCGTCTCTTTCACATTCGCGGTCCTTAGCCGCTCTCCATCCTGACGGCTCCTACAAGGAGACTCAGGTGTCGCCATGGGCCGGGAGCTCAGCCGGACGAGGAACCGGTCCCGAGGGGTTGGGAGAGCTCAGGGCCCCGCCTCCCGCCGCGCTCCTCACCGTGCACCTCCTTGCCGGTGGGCCCGAGCCGGCGGTGGGGCCTGGCGGCGCGTCTCAGCCGGCCGGCGGGGATCTTACAACGCAGCTCATCGCGGGGCTCCGCGTCCTGCTGCCACAGGACATGGAGGTAGCGCAGAGGGGACTGGGCCCCGCCGGACGCCCGGCCCGGGAGGCCCGCGCCGCCGCCCAGCGCGGACCCGAAGTCCGCGAAGGAGAAGAGGCCCTCGGGGCCTGTCAGCGGCTCCGGCGCCACGGCGCACTCGCCCTCCGAACTCGAGCGGCCCGAGCGCGGCTCCTCGTCCGCGCCCCCGGCGGCGGCTGCCATGGCAACGGCTCTGCGAGGGTCTGGCCGCCGGAGCCTCGTTCCGGACCGACCAACGACCCGCTTCCTCCGCCCTAAGCCTCGCTGTCAGCGGGCGAGCGGGCGGGTCCCGCCTGCAACCACGGCAACCGAGCGGGGGGCGGGCTCCCGTCGCCAACACCCAACCCGGCACAGTTGGGGCGAGAGAATTGGTTTCCGGCAGCGTGATTGACGGACACAAAAGCCAATCACAAACTTGAACAGCCCACGCCCTCGCCGTACGTCCCCACCGGAGCCAATAAAACAGCTAAGTTTAGGCCACTCTCTCGCTCTTCCCCCGCACCCATTTTCCCCCGCCGGCTCCTGGGAAAGATAACGAGCAGATGCTTTAACCAATCACTTTAAGACGATCTGCAGCCAATCACTAAGAAGGATGAAGAAGCCGCACTCTAGGGATAAGAACAAATACATTTTAAGTCAGTGAACGTAAAAAAAGAAGGCCTTCCTGGTGTGAAGTGCATAGTGTGAGCAAGAAAGTGAGAATGTGTTAAAACTTGGGGTTCTGCCGCAAATTGAGGAGTAATAGCTTCTACATGCGAAAGATCCCTTTAGTTAGGGTCCTCTCGGTAACCCTGGCGTTGACCACTGACTTAGGAAGAATTGTAATTCAGCGTCATTGCCCCACAGCGACAGCGAGCCAGGTATCTGTGTTAAGTTCCGGGCGCAGGATCAGGCTCGCTCGCTCAGAGGCTCGCAGCCCAACGGGAGAGGACGGAGCCGGAAACACGGAAGGGCTCCCTGAGCTGCCGATGAGCTTCGCAAGCGCTCTCACAACCCACTACCCGGTGAACGCTTCTATAAGGTGGACGAGGAGGACCATCCCTACTTTACAGACGAGGAGTTGAAGCAAGAGAGCAGGAGACTAGTCTATGGATGCCCAGCTCCCTTTGGACCAGGGCTTTTGTCCAGGAAAAGTTCTTCCTTCTCACTCAACCCAGTAAAAATGTAATCTTTCTCTGACTGTTGAAAAACACTTTCAAAATTTGTAGTGCTCCCAGAACACCACTGTGAGGTTTCTCATGGTACGGTATGGAGACAAACGCTGTGGTTTTGGGGGGGGGGGGGTGTTGTTTTTGTTTGTTTGTTTTTTTGTCTCCTCAGCCCCATAACCGGTAAGTACGCATATGCCAACTCCACTTGGAGCTAAAAGGAAACCGAGGGAAGAAATGAACAATGACTATGTGTCATATTCCGTATACCAAGTGCTTGATATATATTATACCATTTACTTCTCCCTTACGAGAATCTTAGCTGGTAGATATTCTTTTTAATTTAGAAAAAAATTTTAAAAGATTTTATTTATTTATTTGATAGAGATCACAAGTAGGCAGAGAGGCAGACAGAGAGAGAGGAGGAAGCAGGCTCCCTGCTGAGCAGATCATGACCGGAGCCACCCAGGCGCCCCTGGTAAATATTATGACACCCACTTTGCCGATCAGGAAACTGAGGTCCTGAGATGTTATATGTACCCTTGTGCAGGGTAATAAAGTTGAAGAACTAGGATTTGAGCCCCCAAAGTCTTCTATTCCCGTCACACTGTTTTCTTTTAATGAAGAGCGTACTGGAAACCTGGTTCCGGAGAATTTAAGTGACATCTAGGTATTTATACTTTACTCCTGCTGAATGTACCTGGAAATAAATTCATTACTCATTCCTCCTCTTTTTCCATGTAATAGCCTCCGAAGTAGTCTTCATCCCTCCAGTCTCTCTTTGTAGAATTTAAGTGCACCTGTTGGCTAAGGCACAATTCTCTTCCTGTTTGTGGGATTTGCCTACCCACTGAGTACGGGTTTAAAGTGCAAACCCTCTTTCCTAGCAGTCAGCCATTGTCTTCCTCCTCCTAGCAGGTCTGGTCCTCAGTCAAATCTAATCTACTAAATATATGTGCATTGTCACAGTCTTCATTTGAACAGGATCTCTAAACATTTAGAGGAGATAGTTCTCATTTTTAAATTAGCTTTGTTGAAGTATGAATTACATAGCCCAACCTTGTGTGTTTCAAGAACCACTTGTTATTTTGGATTAGAAGAATAGGAAGTGGGTTGAGTATGAATCCAGTTAGCCTCAGCCCCAGAGCTTTAGGTCTGGAACTTGAGCCATATTCCCCCCATAGTGCCTGGCTCAGCATCTGGCTCCACGACCTTGTAACTGTTTGACTGACTGACTGCCAGATTCCTTGAATGAATGAATGAGCAAAGATAGTATAGTCCAGTGGCTAAAACCATCAACTTTGGAGCCATAAATATGTGGGGATATGGCTTTGAGCAAGTGACTTTACTTTTCTGAGCCTCAATGGTCATATTAGTAGTACCTATGTCATGTGGTTATTACAAGACTAAATGATACGATGTAAGTAAAGCATAGAGCTTGGCACAGAGTTAGTGCTCAAAAAATGGTACCTAGTGCTATTATTATAATAAATAAGGGTAGAATGCAGGCTGGGGCCCAAGCAAATCCTATGCAACGGTGGGCCCATCGCACTGACTTGAACTTGACCTAAGGGTACTGCAAGCTTTCATACTAGTCATTTTTATTTGGTTAATCAGAAAATAAAGCATGAGGCATTTGGTGGGAGACAAAGAAAATGCTTATAATGTTTGCCTTTTGGAAAAAGCTTCTATCTGGGAATCCAGGGACTTGGGCTTAAAGTCCCATCTGGCCCAAACTCACCTCATGGTATGGGGTTAAGTGTTTCCTTTCTTTAGGCCTGTCTTCTTGCAAGAAGGTATTGTTCTAGATCAGATATGGGCACTGACTGGGTCAGGCTAGATGCAGAAGGACTTTCCTTTCATTCTTTCCCTCATTCGGTCAGCTCTCACAGTATTTTAGAACAATTTGAACTGATTGCCAACATTTAAAAGTTGAGAGAGCTTTCACAGACATTTTTTACATTTCCAGATTCTCTTAAAAATGGGGAGATACCGCAATACAAGACCAGCCCTCCCACATGGCCGCAGATGGCTGGAGCCGCCGAGCACCTTTCTCCTTTAGATGGGACATGGTTGTGGTCGGCCACAGTCCCCACTACTCCCTGTTGAGGCTTAAAAGCAGTTGCCATTTAGCCATTTGTCGCCTAATAAGGTGACTGTTGTCTTTCTTAGGCAGAGTTAACAGGAAATGAATATATTTCTTGTCTTCATTAAACATGGAATAATGAAAACTAGTGTGGAGGGAAATGATCTCGTATCTGAAAATATGCCATAGGGTGATTGCTTGCCTTTTTAATATCAGCCTAGAGGGTTTCTCATAAACCCACATAAGAGCCATCTGACTCTCTGAGGAAATTTAACTTTGACTAACAATTGATTAGCATCCGGTGATGTTTTCTAACTCTGTAAAGTTAGAAGTTAGCTTATAGGAAGCTGAGAAGATGTAATAATTTTTGCATATCTGATGAAGGAAATAATCCCAAAGGTTACAACTGTATTATCCTATAGGGGACAAAAGATGATCAGCAATCATAACTCAGTATTCTTTACTCTTCTCAAATTCTTTCCAAACCAGCTGTGTCATACTGTTGGTTCCTTCATTAACAATTAAATAAGCTTGCTCTTTATTGGTATGAGAATTATTTCTTTAATTTCTTAAAGGTATTACTCTTTTGTGATCATGTAATTTCCAAAATTGTTTTGGTTAGTTATTTTTTATTAATGCTAATTAAAATTTAAAAATCAAATTTATTGAGGTATGAATTACCTACAATAAAAGCCCTACATTTTGGGGCACCTGGGTGGCTCAGGTGGTTAAGCATCTGCCCTCAGCTCAGGTCATGATCCTGGCGTCCTGGGATCCAGCCCAGCATTGGGCTCTCTGCTCAGCAGGGAGCCTGCTTCTCCCTCTCCCTCTGCCTGCCACTCTGCCTTCTTATGCTCTTTCTCTGTCAAATAAATAATAAAAATCTTTTTAAAAATTATCTATAAAATTCCCACACTTGTTTTTTTTTTAATTTTATTTGTTTATTTGACAGACAGAGATCACAAGTAGGCAGAGAGGCAGGTAGAGAGAGAGAGAGAGAGGAGGAAGCAGGCTCCCCACTAAGCAGAGAGCCTAATGCGGGACTTGATCCCTGGACCCTGGGATCATGACATGAACCGAAAGCAGAGGCTTTAACCCACTGAGCCACCCAAGCGCCCCAGATTCCCACATTTGAAGTGTACAAGGTTGATGATTTTTGACAAATGTATATACTTAGGTAACAACCACTGCAGTCAAGATAGAAAACATGACAATGATATTTTCAACAATGTGAGAATTGCTCTTTTAGGCTAGAGACGGGCCTGTGTTTTCAAAAAAGTAGGTGGGGGCACCTGGGTGGCTCAGTGGGTTAAAGCCTCTGCCCTCAGCTCAGGTCATGATCCCAGGGTCCTGGGATTGAGCCCCATATCAGGCTCTCTGCTGGGCAGGGAGTCTGCTTCCCTCTCTCTCTGTGCCTGCCTCTCTGCCTACTTGTGATTTCTCTCTGTCAAAGAAATAAAATCTTAAAAAAAACAAAAAATGAAAAAGTAGGTGATTATTGGGGCGCCTGGATGGCTCAGTCAGTTAAGGGTCTGACTCTTGATTTCAACTCAGGTCATGATCTGAGGGTCTGGAGATCAAGTACCAAGTCAGGCTCCATGCTCAGTGGAGGTCGGCTTGGGGATTCTCTTTCCCTCTCCCTCTGCCCCTCCCTGCCACTCATGGTCTCTCTTTCTCTCTCTCTCTCAAATAAATAAATTTAAACAGAAAAGTGATTATTTATGGTGTTAAAAAAGAGACAAGAGGGGCACCTGGGTGGCTTAGTTGGTTAAGCGTCTGCCTTTGGCTCAGGTCGTGATCCTAGGGTCTTGGGATCAAGTCCCACATTGGGCTCTCTGCTTAGCGGGGAGCCTGCATCTCCCTCTCCTTCTGCCTTCCACACTGCCTACTTGTGCTCTCTCTCTCTCTACCTAATAAATAAATAAGATCTTAAAAAAGAGAGAGAGAGACAACAGGCCCCAAAGGGACTCACTTATGCTAAGCCCCACATCACAAACCAAAACTTAATACCTAAACTAATTGCAGTTTCAACAATCCCCCTCCCCCCAGAATCTAGACTTTAACCAGTCACTATAGGGTTACCTGGTCAGCACTTGTGAAATAATCTGCCAGATAGAGCCCTTCCATTCCCCTTAAGAAAGAGACCTTGCCTGCAAGTGTACTTTCTCAAGCAAATAACTTTTCTGCCCCTTTTCAAAAAAATTTTTTTAAATTCATATTATTTCTCTTAAAGTTATAAATCTTACCATCTTTTTAAAAAAAGATTTTATTTATTTGAGAGGAGAGAGAACACAGCTGGGGGGAGGACCAGAGGGAGAGGGAGAAGCAGACTCCACGCTAAGCAGGGAGCCTGATGGGGGGCTTGATCCTGGGGTCCCAGGATCATGACCTGAGCCGAAGGTTGATACATACATAACCCACTGAGCCACCGAGACACCCCTATTTTTTTATTTTTTAAAGAGATTCATTTAAACAAGATGGGATTGGGGAGGGAGACAAACCATAAGAGACTCTTTCTCAGGAAACAAACTAAGGGCTGCTGGGGGTGGTGGGAGGGAGGGGGTGACTGGGTGATGGACATTGGAGGGTATGTGCTATGGTGAGTGCTGTGAATTGTGTAAGACTGATGATTCACAGACCTGTACTCTTGAAAGAAATAATACATTCTATGCTAATTTAAAAATAAATTTATTTTTTTTTAAAGATTTTATTTATTTGTCAGAGAGAGAGGGAGAATGAGTGAGCACAGGCAGAGAGAGTGGCAGGCAGAGGCAGAGGGAGAAGCAGGCTCCCCGCCGAGCAAGGAGCCTGATGTGGGACTCGATCCCAGGACACTGGGATCATGACCTGAGCCAAAGGCAGCCGATTAACCAACTGAGCCACCCAGGCGTCCCTAAAAATAAATTTAAAAAGAAAAAGAAATAAAAAGATTCATTTATTTGACAGAAAGAGAGAGTGCATGTGTGCACGCACACGCATGTCAAGGGGGAGCAGAGGGAGAGAGAATCCTCAAGCAGACTCCTGGATTAATGTGGAACTGACGCGGGGCCCAAACCCAGGACCCCAAGATAAATCCAAAGTTAGACAGTTAACCGAGCCACCCAGTCCCCACTCCTGTCCTCTGCCTTTTAAAACATTTCATTGTCTACAGCTCAGCGGAGCTCTTTTCTATTGCTAGATGTATGTGTGCCCCATACATGAATTGTTGAATAAAGCCAACCTGATCCTTAAATATATTCAGTAGTTCAATTTGATTTGTGAACAGTGGGAAGGAACAATAATCTTTTTTTTAAAAGATTTTAAAAATTTATTTATTTGACAGAGATCACAAGTAAGCAGAGAGGCAGGCAGAGAGAGAAAGAGGGGGAAGCCGGCTCCCTGCTGAGCAGAGAGCCTGACGCAATCTCAGGACCCTGGGATCATGACCTGAGCTGAAGGCAGAGGCTTTAACCCACTTGAGCCACCCAGGCACCCCAAGAACAATAATCTTCATGTCTATGGCGAAAAAGGGGTACAACGTAGCATGTCAGGAAATAGCCTGCTACTTCACTGGTTTTTGGTGTTTTTGGTTTTTGGTTTTTTTCTGTCTAGTGGACTCCTTATACCAGATGACCCCTAAAGAGCCTGTAGTTCTGCCTTGCAGAGACTGAGCTACTGATCTCCCAGGGCACACATACTACTGCAGTAAAGGGGGCTGTCAGGGGTTTGTGAGACCATGCTCAAGAGAGCCAAAGAAGCAGGACAGTAAGCGAACTACAGACAAATGCGGGTTTTTCTGGGAAGTGGAGCTTGAAATGAACCCCATTGAAGAGACCAGGCAGACTGGAAAATGGAAGTAATGGCTTTTCTGAGTCAGAGAGTTTCCTGCCTCAAATCCCAGGCAAAAGAAGATCAAGAGAATCAGGGCAGCTTTTCAGCTGCTGAATCCTCTCAGTGACTCCCCCAGGTAAAATTATTCCAGGAACTTTGGTCTGTTCACAGTTTCTTTGCCTTTGAAGTATGGCTGTTCCATTAACAAGGGAGCCTTGAAAAATCAAACACTCGGTGATCAGACATTTCCTAGTCTGTAATGAGATTCTGGCTGCTTTCAGGTCAGGTTGCATTTCTTTCTTCCTTCCTTTATTTTTTTCAAAGTTGTGTTTCTAAGCGGGCTTAAGGTGCTGCCAAGCAAGTTTCATTTCAAATGCAGTTCAACAAATATGGGTTGAGAATTGCAAGCAGGGTGAGGTAGTATTACAACACTAATGAGATGATAGTGGTTTGGACAAGAATGATAGAAACAAGATGGTGAGAATTGAGAGGGAATATTTTGAAGGCTGAGCCAGCAAAATGCAGATGCACTGACATGTGTTGTAGGAGAGTCAAGTCCACGGTGGCTCTGAAGGCTTTGGCTTGAGCAACTGAACGAACTGAAGTTGCCCCTAACTAAAAAGGGGAATACTGTGGGAGGAACAAGGATGAGGAAGAAAACCAGAAGCGCCATTGGGACGTGTTAAGTTTGAGGTGCCTGCAGACATACAGGGACTTACATTGGCCACTGAGCCCACTTCCGGGGTGGGATCTGGGATGGAGATATAAATGTGGGGAGTCAACAACATATGAGTGATATTTAAACCTACTGGACCGGACAACCCACCCAGAAAGTAAAGGGAGAGAGAAGAGACAAGCCCAGGGAGAAGAAGTACTCCACTAGTTAGTGATTGGAGAGAAGAGGAGGAATCAACAAAAGAATGTGAGAAAGAGTAGCCAGTGAAGAAGGTCCTCATAGAGCCTTTACTATTCTCTAAGTTGGACTATGCACCCTAGAAGAGGTAGAAAGTAACAAACACATGTACATGAATATATACAAGAATATATAAATTACATACACATAATTAGATGGTTATAAACAAGGGATCCGAGTTTTTGGTGACTGAAGCTTACCTGAGGAATAATAAAGAATAAGAAATTACAAAAACTAAACTAGGTAGGAAAGAGAATGTTTATTCAGAATAAGAAATCACAACACAAGTTGTAGGAGAAATCAGCCCATTACAAATTGCAATTTGCAACTTCAAAAAGCTGACAGATAACACAAACACCACAAAGTCCAGAAAAGACACATATGTATTAGTTTTCCTAAACACTTCCACTTTTTATTTTTTAGGTTGAATATGCTTTGATCACCTCTTTATATGACAACAATTTTGTATTCTCGTTTTCCATAATGTGAAAGGAAAAATAATGTCCTCTAGCACGTTAGATCAACATTTTTATTATATTTCATTTTAAATTCCCGATGTAGCTAACATAGAACGTTAGATCCGTTTCAGGTGTCAAAAAAAAAAGCAAAGCAAAAAAGCGACCCAAGGGGCGGGGCAGGGCATGGCAATTCTAAACAGGATGCTCAGAGAACTGAAGGTGACAGAGCCAGCCTTGCAGATATCTGGGAGGGCTGCATTCTATGATCTACACCAGTAAATGTGAATGCGAAAGACCACAGGCGGCCTGTGCCTCACAGGGAAAAGATGGAAGAGCTGTTGTGACAAGAAGCAGCGGAGGCTGGGTCCTAAGATGGGTGAGACAAGTTCCCGGTCACAGCAAATCAGTAGCAGAGCAGGGACTAGAATCCAAATTTCTATTAGGTGTTGTGTATGAGCAGATGACCGAACGAAGGTCCCTGTGCCACATGCTGGTTTCTGCTGGTTTTATAACCCCATCCTTAACTCGAGGGTTCCCCGGGAGACGAACCTACCCCACCTCCCACTGCTCCTGGGCCCCACACCACAGCGGGCCGCACACTGCCTGCTCCAGCCTTGTTGTCCAAAGTTGGCAGGAGCCTTTTCTCAATGACCTCTCGCCTCATGGGACCAGTTCTCAACTTTTACATCAATCAGTTTACTCTTCTGAGGTCGAACATTCCCAGACACTTCTTGCCGCAGGCAAACTGCTTACACCTAAAAGCAACAATAGGCCCCCATACCCGAATTTCCTTTCTCGCGAGAAATCGCCAGAGGAGGCTGCCAGCCATCTTTTGTGTGGCATTACTTGTGGTGTCTCTTACTTTGCCCATTTGTTATGCCGAAGTGGTTCAACCGTATTTCTGAACTTACGCAAGCGATAAAGAGTCATCCTTCCTTGTAGAGCCTCTGTTTGAAGAAGGAACAAAAATTCAGGGGTTTGCCGTCTTCGCCCTTCTTAACGTGGCGGTCTCCTATCGCTAGAGGCTTCCTAAAGACTTCCGGCTTCCCAGCAGGCCCAGGGGCCCTGAACTTCCGGCCTCACGACGCAGGCGCGGGCCGCACTTCTCGTTCTCTCTGTCGGTGTTCGTGAGCCGTGCAGTCATGTCGTATCCGGCTGATGATTACGAGTCCGAGGTAAGCGGGCCCTGCGCGTGTACTGGGTTCCGTGACGGAGGCAGCGTTCTCTGGATGCTGGGTCCCGCGGTGAGACGGTGTCCGGGTCCCTTTGGGAGCCTCCACCGGCCGCAGCTAGCTGCGGTCTGCCTTCCGGCGTGCGCGGCCCTCAAGCTGTTCCCATTGCTTGCGGCTCCTCTCCAGCCCGATCTCTGCCCGCCCACTTCGCGTGTCCGGTCTCCTCGTCCTCTCGTTTTCCGAGATCGGAGACGGAGACTGGTTGTGGGGTTTCTGTAACTTAGCTCCTGTGGGCTTGGCTCACTCTTGTCGGTCCCCACAGCCTCTTGTGCTTTGCTTTACCTTATCGCACCCGTAACGTTGTATTGTCTGCTTATTCGCCCTTCTCTCACGAGCATGTTAGTTTCTTAACAGCAGAGACTCTGTTTTATCCACTTTTGTATCCTTAGTACTTTTACTTGGCGCATAGGTCGAACGAGCATTTTGGGTTCACTAACTGGTGACTGTTCCTACGTCTGTTTCGTTAATAGGCTGCTTATGATCCCTACGCTTACCCTGGTGACTATGACATGCACACAGGTGAGACTACGGGCTGGCTAGCTGGTACTTCTAGGGTTTTGCAACTTTTTGAAAGTCTCGGAATAGCTCTTGACGGGCATCTGTGAAGCGCTGCTTCTCCATGGTCCAGGTTTGGAGTCAGTTATTAGTTCTCAGAAAGAGGGTGGTACAGAGCCTAATAAATGAAGCCTTTTTCATGGTCCACCTCAAAGTCTCAGAAGGGAAGGCTTACTGTCCTGACCGTGGTTTCCTTGTTAAACTACTTGCTGAAGAAGAAAATCTTGTTGTGAAAAATTAGTGATTCAAACCAAGCCCAAATGAAATCTTTTTGGAAGGTTTTGAGGTTTCCTGAAATGTTACAGTGAGTTAGTTTGACTTAGCATTTTGTAAGTGCCATACATTGTTACAGGTACTCTGTGCAAAGTATTTCCTTTAATTCTTAAGAGAGCTCTAGGAAGTGCCTAAATTAATGTCTCCATTTTCTCAGATGAGAAAACTGAACAGAGAGGTTTAGGAACTAGCACTGTTGTATAGGTAGTAAATGGCAGTCATTCATTCAAGAAATACTAAGTGCTGGGACGCCTGGGTGGCTCAGTTGGTTAAGCGTTCAACTCTTGATCTCAGCTTAGGTCTTTTTTTTTTTTTTTTTTTTTTAAAGATTTTATTTATTTATTTGAGAGAGAGGCAGTGAGAGAGAGCACGAGCGAGGAGAAGGTCAGAGGGAGAAGCAGACTCCCCGTGGAGCTGGGAGCCCGATGCGGGACTCGATCCCGGGACTCTGGGATCATGACCGGAGCCGAAGGCAGTCGTCCAACCAACTGAGCCACCCAGGCGTCCCTCAGCTTAGGTCTTAATCTCGGTCTTGAGCTCAAGCCCCCTGTTGGGCTGTACGCTGGGCGTGGAGCCTACTTAAAAAAAATATATAAATGTATATATTTTAAATACATGTACGTAAGGTGCCTCCTACTTACCTCCCCTTCCAACCATCTTCCCTTCTCTCCCAACACACTTAAAACTGTTTTAGGTGCTGAGGGTGTACCTGAGTACAAGACAGACAAGGTTCTTGCCCTTATAGGATTTACGTTCTAATGGAAGAAACAGATGATAAGCAAATATATAATTGTAAATAGTGGTAAATGTTCTGAAGAAACAGGGTGATGGGATTGAGAGTGAGTTGGGGACAATTTTATCTTTGAGTGTTTATTTTTAAAGTTTTATTAATTTGGGGCGGCTGGGTGGCTCAGTGGTCTGTCTTTGGCTCAGGTCATGATCCCAGCGTCCTGGGATCAAGCTCTGCGGGAGGCCTGCTTCCCCCTCTCCCACTCCCCCTGCTTGTGTTCCTCTGTCTCTGTCTGTCTCTCTCTCTGTCAAATAAATAAATAAACAATCTAAAAAAAAAAGATTTATTAATTTATTTGACGGAGAGAGAGAGAGCACAGGTAGGGGGAATAGCAGGCAGAGGGAGAGGGAGAGGCAGGCTCCCCGTGGAGCAGGGATCCTGATGCGGGGCTCCATCCAAAGACCCTGGGATAATGACCTGAGCCAAAGGCATGTTTAACCAACTGAGCCATGCAGGTGCCCCATCTTTGAGTGTTAACAAGGGAATTGTACCTGATTTTATAGACTTGAATTTTCTTTGGGGGATGGTCTTGCCCTTCTGTTTTGTAACGTGTAAATTTGAAAACACTTGGTAAAGTATTTATTATATCTGACCTCTAGGTGATCCAAAACAGGATCTGGCTTATGAACGTCAGTATGAACAGCAGACCTATCAGGTGATCCCTGAAGTAATCAAAAACTTCATCCAGTATTTCCACAAAACCGTCTCAGATTTGATTGACCAGAAGGTGTATGAGCTGCAGGCCAGTCGTGTGTCCAGCGATGTCATTGATCAGAAGGTGTATGAGATCCAGGACATCTATGAGAACAGGTACAGGGTGCTGGCTGAAATGACCGTCTTTCTGGGTGGGCCTGGTTTACTGAAACAGCCCCTAAAAAGGGAGTCTGTTAGTCATTTCTCTGTGAGGAGATGCCCAAGGGGTTTCTGTGACTCCTCATGGGGAGACATGTTATTCTGTTGGAACATTCTGTATTCCCAGAACCCTATAGGGTCTAAAATAACATCATTCTCAGTACTTGTAGCAGCACCTGGTATGTCTGTCCAGTACAGATCAGACAGAGTTCAGGACGCTTTTCCCATATTTACTCATTACTCTTCACAGTGACCTCATGAGGTAGGTAGTATTGTTTTCTTTATTTTACAGACGAGGGAAACAAAGCATAGAAAGGATATAGCTAGTTGAGTGCATGTGTTGAGTTTTGAACTTGCATAGTCTGACATCAGAGCCTAATTTTTTTTATAAAGATTTTATTTGTTTATCTGAGAGAGAGAAGGAACAGGGGGAGGGGCAAAGGGAGAGGGAGAAGCAGACTCCCTGCTGATCAGGGACACCCCACCCCTCCACGTGGGGACATAGGCTGGATCTGGGGTCTCCAGAATCATGACCTGAGCCAAAGGCAGACTCTTAACTGACTGAGCCACCCAGGCACCCCCAGAGCCTAACTTTTGAGTTACTGTACAAGTTAATGCATAACAGGGTGAGCCAAGCTTTGAGTGGCTGCTTCTGTTTTGAGGGGATTGCCCTTGTTTAATTGGCATTAGAGATGAGACCGGTTTGTTAGGGTTGAGAAAGTCAGGAAAGACTTCACCAAGGATATAGAATTTAAACAATTCTGGGAGGGGTGCCTGGCTGGCTCAATTGGAAGAGCACATAACTCTTGATTTCAGGGTCGTGAGTTCAAGCTCCATTATTTAAAGTAGAAATTACTTTAAAATAAATAAATAAACTTAGAGTAATAATTAGTTAATTCCTAGGAGGATGGGTGGACAAAATGAATAGCCAAAGGCTTTTTGGATTAATGAATAGAATTAATCCCGGAACTGTTTTTTTCCTGCATCTCCAGGTCTTTCTAGTAGAAATGTGTAGATCAGTGCTGTCCCATAGAAATAATAATATTAGCCACATGTGTAATTTAACTTTTTTCATCAGTTATGTTTAAGAAATGTAAAAGGAGGGGTGACTGGCTGTTTTAGTTGGTGGAGTGTGTGACTCTCGATCTCAGGGTTGTGAGTTTGAGCCCCACGTTGGGTGGATGAGATTGGATGTAGAGATTAAATATAAAAACTAAAAAAAACTGAAACAGGTGAAATTAATTTTCATGACATTTCAACATCTAAAATATTATTACCACACATAATCAGTATTAAACTGTTAATGAGTTATTTTACTTTTTTTTTGGTATTAAGTCTTCTAAAACTTATCTTTTGTATTTATACCACATTTCAATTCATGTATGTTGGAAATACGATCTCCGTTTAGATTTCATAGCATTTACGACAGAAAAAGCAGATATCCAAGTAATTCTAAATGTAGTTGAAAGTTCGCAGTAACTAAGTATTGGGTTTTTTGGTTAAAATTAAGTAAAATTTAAAATTCAATTCTTTAGTCACAATAATCACATGTGGCAAATGGTTACTGTATTTGATAGTACAGGTGGATACAGACTATAGTTGAAGCCAAACATGTGGTAGATCTTTCTGTAGGAGAATGTGTGGTGAGAAGAATGGCTGGTGCCTTGGAAAATTCAGTGTTACTGAGATGCTTTATGTTTTATAATATGTCCTGAAGTGGAGACTTGAGCATGTTTCTGTGCTGAACTGAAAATCTGGAAAGATAAATCTGAAGATAAATCTGGAGAAGGGGTGCCTGGGTGGCTCAGTGGGTTAAAGCCTCTGTCTTTGGCTCAGGTCATGATCTCAGGGTCGTGGGATCAAGCCCCGCATCAGGCTGTCAGCTCAGCAGGGAGCCTGCTTTCCCCTCTCTGTCTGCCTGCCTCTCTGCCTACTTGTGATTTCTCTCTCTCTCTGTCAAATAAATAAATAAAATCTTAAAAAAAAAAATCTGGAGAAGAGGAAAGGTGGGGCTTGAGGAGAGTGGGGGGCAGTTGAAGTCGCTCCTGAGGGGATCAGGGCTGTGAGCGTTTGGGTTGGATGCCTTAGTTCTGTCGCGGCCTCAGACTGCCACAAACAGACTGATTGGCTTCCAGATTTGGATGGGGGAAGAGGCACCGTGCTCTGGGAAAGTAGGGGGAAATTGCTAGGGGGGAAAGCGTGGGTGTCTAGAAGGTAGTTATCAGACCAGGGAACAGCAAGCTGTCATGTATGAGTAGAGATCATGATACAGAGGCAGGAAATGATCCTGAAGAGCATGGCGGTTGCCTGACTGGTAGAGAGGAGTGTTCACTGTGTTAAGAAAAGTTGAGGTGCAGAGTTCTTTTGAGGAGAGTTGTAGCCTTGGAAGGCTCTGGCCCTGACTTTGTTTCTGTGACCTCTCCCTCTTTGTGAGCCTGGGTCCTTACCCGTAAAACGTGTGGTTTGGCTCTTCTCTGTTCCTTTCTGTTTCGGAGTTTAGAATTTTTCTGCTTGGTTTTCAGCTGGACCAAGTTGACTGAAAGGTTCTTCAAGAATACACCGTGGCCCGAGGCTGAAGCCATTGCTCCGCAGGTTGGCAACGGTAGGTATGAGTTCCCTGTGTTCTGTACGCTGGATGGGATTCTGCGAGTGAGGGGTCCTGAGGAAGCTCAGAAGAGTCTGTGTGTGTTTTGCTCACCATTTTGTTTCCCCAGGGCTGGGTGCATAGTAGACCCTTAGTAAAGAGCTTGTTGAGTGATGGCAGAATAAATGAAGAGGGGACAGAGACCTCTCACACGTGGTGAAGCTGAAACTGAGCTCTTTGTCCTGACTTGTTTCCATCCCCCTGTGACTTGGGGGGTCAGGACAGTCACTTGGGAATGAGCTGTCCGGCTTCCTCCCTCCTCTCACCTTATGATGGTGTTTGTTGTATATGGTGTAGAGTAGGAAGATCCAGCTTCACGCTTTTGCATGTACGTATCTAGTTGTCCCAGTACCAGTTTGTGAAAAGACTATTCTTTGTCCATTGGGTTGTCTTGGCACCTTTGTTGAAATTGGTGATTGTGTAAATGTCAGGATTTATGTCAGGACTCTCTGTTTAACTCCGTTGGTATCCGTCTGTCTTCATGCTTGTGCCGCATTGTCTGGATTATTGCGGCTTTGTGCTAAGTTTTGAAACCGGGAAGCATTAAGTCCTCCAACTGTGTCCCTGTGTTGTTCTTCTTCTTTTTTTTCTTTTTTTTTTTTAAAGATTTTGTTTATTTATTTGAGAAAGAGATCACAAGTAGGCAGAGAGGCAGGCGGGGGACGGAGGGGGGGAAGCAGGTTCCCTGCTGAGCAGAAAGCCCAATGGGAGGCTTGATCCCAGGACCTTGAAGCAAAGGCTTAACCCACTGAGCCACCCAGGTTCCCCTGTGTTCTTTTTCAAACTTGTTGGTTCTTCGGAGTCCCTTGGATTTCCATATGAATTTCAGGATCAGTTTGTCAGTTTCTGGAAAGAAGTTGGGATTTTGATAGGGATTATGTTGCATCTGAAAATAAACTAGGGGCCTATTGCCATCATATTAAGCTCTCTAATTTATGGACATGTGATATTTTTGCATTTATTTAGGTGTTTATTTTAATGACATTTTATTTTCAGTGTACAAGTCTTGTACTTCTTTGATATAGCTAGCATTTTTTTGACACTTTATTTTTAGTATTATTGGTACACAAGTTAGAACTCACTTTGTAGGAGGTGTTACTTTCTGTGTTGCTCAGACCTTACGTTCTTTTTAATATGTTGCCTATAAAGAATCATACTGTGTGTGTCAACAACAGTAGGAGTCTTGAAATACGGTTGGCCCTTGAGCAACATGGTTTTGAACTGGGTGAATCCACATACACATGGATTTTTTTTTTTTATCGATACAGTATAATAGCGTACATGTATCTTCTCCTCCTTATGATCTTAACAGTTCTCGTCTTTAGCTTACTCATATTGTATACCATGATAACACAGTGTATAACATGTACACCATGCAAAATAAGTGTTGACTGTTTGTTATTGGTAAGGTTCCAGTCAACAGTAGGCTGTTAAAGTTAATAGTTAAATATGTGGGGATTCAAAAGTTAAATGTGAGGGGCACCTGGGTGGCTCAGTGGGTTAAGCCTCTGCCTTTGGCTCAGATCATGATTTCAGGGTCCTGGGATCGAGCTCTGCATTGGGCTCTCTGCTCAGCGGGGAGCCTGCTTCCTCCTCTCTGCCTGTTGCTCTACCTGTTTGTGATCTCTGTCTGTCACATATATTTAAAATCTTTAAAAAAAAAAAAGTTAAATGTGGGTTTTTGGGGGCGCCTGGGTGACTCAGCGGGTTGAGCTTCTGCCTTCGGCTCGGGTGATCTCGGGGTCCTGGGATTGGGCCCCGTATCAGGCTCTCTGTTCGGTGGGGAGCCTGCTTCCTCCTCTCTCTCTGCCTGCCTCTCTGCCTGCTTTGTGATCTCTGTCAAATAAATAAATAAAATATTTTTAAAAAATGTGGGTTTTTGACTGCATGAGGCGGGGGGGGGGGTCTCTGTCCCTAACACCCCTCTGTTTAAATGTCAGCTGTGTATAATTTTAAACAGGTAAGTAATCACAGGGCTTAACAGTATAAAAGGAGATTTGGTGTAAAAATCCTCTTCCCACTTTCCTCTTCAAGCCTTAAGTTTCTCTAGAGCCATCTAGCGGTAACACTTTCTTTTTATCCCTCCTGTGATAGTCTATGCGTACCTAAGCAAGTAGGAATGGCTTGTTTGTTTCTTTTTTACATAAAGCAAATGCCATTTTCTTCCCTTTTTAAAGTTTATTATATTTTTGGAGAGTATTCTGCATCTTCAGGACTCCCAAGACCACCCCCAGGTTTGATGATTTGCTAGGACGACTCCCAGTACCCAGGGTGAAGGGAAGGGGGCACACAGAGTGGAATCCAGAGAAAACCACGTGCATGTATGTTATCACCAGTCCTTTCCTGTGGAGTTACTTGGGATGTGCTTAATTCCTCGAGCAAAGAATATGTATATGTGACGTGTATGAAAAGTTGTCTCTCAGAGAAACCTATAACACATCCAATGTCCAAGGATTTTATGGGGTGCTGGTCATGTGGGCACACCCCCTGCCTAGCACGTACCCAAATTCCAGACTCCCAGAAGGAAGGCAGGAGTTCAGGATCAACCATAGTGTTGCATAGTTTAGGCTCAGCAGGTCACTCTTGTCAGGATACTGGGGACCCTCCTGAAATCCAGGATGCCAGCCAAGACCAACTTTACTAGCCAAAGGATAGAAGTCTCAGACCTACTTCCTTAATTCTTTTCTGTACAGCATCAGTACCCAAAGACCTTTTCTTCCCTCCTTTCTTTTTAATGGTTGTATCATATCAATAGGATAAATTCTTTACAGTAGAATTTCTAAGTCAAAAACACCCATGTGTTTGCAATTTTGATAATGTGACATTGTCTTTTTTAGAGCTGTTATTATTTATTTATGTGTTGCTTTGTTAAGTGACTGGATGGCAAAAATCTCTAAATGTTAGCAAAGGGAAATGGGCCTGAATGAGATTAAGATGAGGTTGAAAGATAAAACAAGAGATGAATTTTCTTTTTGCACGTATTCTTGGGGTGTATTGGAATTTAGATGTCATTTTGTATCTTAAATCATGTTTATTCTTCTCTTCCCTTCAATGTTGTTTTGTGGATTACTAAAGCAGCTCTGTGCCATTTCTTTCAGATGCCGTCTTCCTGATTTTGTACAAAGAATTATACTACAGGCACATATATGCCAAAGTCAGTGTAAGTATCTGACTGTTGCTAGCTCTATGATGTTTTTGCCTTTGGAACACAATCATTAGTTTCTGTTGGTTCAGTGTCCAAGAGTGGTTGGCATGTTTTCTGAGTGTTCAGAAATGGCAGAGGGAATGCTTGAATCCAATAAGCTGCGTGTCTGTCCCAGACAAACTTGCTTGGCATAGCTTGTGTGTCCTTTTCAATTTCTCCCTCCCCGCAGTTCCTGACTTGGCACTCATCACATCGACTGGGTTTCAGGATCCCATCCTAATGGTGTGTTCCCAAACTCCTACTGCTTCAGCTCGTGATGCCCTTGCTTTTTACCTTCAGTGTAGGACTGTGAGCCTTCTGCTCTCTGAAACACACAGGAAGCGTCCCTGTGTGCCCGGCGTAATGCTTGGCACCTGGCGGGCATCTCTGCTCTAATCCTCACAGTGGCCCTGCAAGCCAGGCAAACTGGGGTGCAGAGGGGTTGCTTCTTCTCAAATTCATGCAATGAGTAGGTGGCAAAACTCCTTGAACCCAGGCCTGGCTTACTGTTCATTCCACTGTACTCTCCCAGCTTTGGGCACTTGTTTGGTTCTTCTCTCGTTTCTGAATTTTAGAATGCCCCAAGTTGCTTAAAATAACTGTCTGTACTATTTATATACACCATGACTGAAAATCTCTATCTTTAAGCCCGTCTCTCCAAATCCGTACTTGTATATCCAGCTGCCTATTCCATTATCTCCACTTGGCTGTCTGATAGTCATCTCAGATTTGGGTGTTTTGTTTAAGATTTTATTCTGGGGCGCCTCGGTAGCTCAGTCGGTTAAGCATCTGCCTTTGGCTCAGGTCATAGTCCTGGGGTTGGGCCCCATGTCGGACTCCCTGCTTGTCAGTGAGTCTGCTGCTCTCTCTCCCCCTCCCTGCCTTGCGCTCTCTGACTTGCAGGTACTCTCTCAAACAAACAAAATCTTTTCCTAAAAGATTTTATTTGAGAGAGGGAGAGTATGAGCATGGGGAGGGGCAGAGGGACAAGCAGACTCCATAGTGACCAGGGAGCCCGGCATGGGTCTTGATCCCAGGGCCCGGAGATCGTGACCTGAGTCGAAGGCAGTTGCTTAACTGACTGAGTCACCCAGGCACCTCAAGTTTAGCATACTCCAAACGGAAGTCTTATTTTCCCTCTAAGCCTGTTCTTTTCATGTCAACCAACTCAGTAAATAATACCACCATTAAAATGAAAACCTTGGTGGTGGTCTTGACTTGGCTTGGCTTCCAACCTTGTGACAAATCCTGCTCATCTCTGTCTTCAGCATGCTTCTTGGAACAACCCACTTCTTACCTCCATCACTGCTGCTACCCTGGTCCAAGGCGTTGTATCATCTCTTGCCTTAGCTGTGTAGCTGCTTACCTGGTGTCAGGTTCCACTCTTGTACTTGAGTTTATTCTCAGCCTAGTACATGATCCCTTTGAAAATAGTCCTGTCAAGTCACACCCTCCCTCCCAGTGCCACCGTGACTTCTCATCATCACACTAGGAAGAAAATCCCAGGTCGCAGTCATAGTCCTGTTTGATCTGGCCCCTGGCCCCTTGCCAGTCTCCTTTCCTATGACGTTCATTCCTTTCTTGGGCTCCTGGCCATACCCCGGCTCTTTGGAGCACACATCACTTGCTGATATTGTGGTATTTGTTTACTTGGATTTTGTCTGCTACCTGCCCTAGAGGGTAAAACTGCACCAGGGTATGGACTTTGTCTTGTCACTGCTATAATCTGGTGCCTGATCCTCGATGGTGACAAGTTAATTGTTGGAGCTCGTATGTGCATGTGTGAATGGAGGAACCTGGCACCGTGATCTCTCCATAGAATATTTCTTCTCCCAGTCAGCTCTCATCTCTGAAGACCACCTGACCTGGCTAGGGCTCCTGCCTTGCCACAGGAGCCACCATTCGTGGTAGCTGGAGGAGTTCCTGTTGTCAGTGCAGGGGGCCATGTTTTTCCGGCATCCCAGTGAGCTCTCTGTCCTATCTGTTAGAAAGTAAAGGTTTCCTCCTCCCATTGCTATTCTAGCTCAGGTACTCTGTGGCCCAGGTTGAACCTCTAGCTAGCCTGTATAACATCGCTTCTTTGGGAAGACCGTGGCATCAGAACCCATAGTTCTGTTGGTTTTACCACTTCTGATCTTCCCTTAGGTCTGTAATGAAGATTCAGCAGAAGTTTATTGAGTCTATAACCTCTTTGTTAGGTACCAAAGTACCTTCATATATATGACCCGTTTGAAATCTTGTCAGGGGCGAGGAGGAGTTCTTTGAAAGAGCATTTATTGTACTGGGCACTTCAACTACATAGTCTCAAGCTACGGAGAGATCGAATACCTAAAACTCCAGGGCCGTGTTCTTTCTAGCTCATCACAAATAGTAGCATATTCTTTCCCAGCTCAGAAATCTTCAGTGGTTCTCGGTTGCCAGCAACATTAGTCTAGATGGGGGGGCGGTCAACAGCCTTCTGTGCAAAGGGCCAGATAGTTGTTTGGCTTTGAGGCCATAATGGTCTCTGTTGAATCTGTTCGGCTCTGCCTTTGTAGCAGCCACAGACAATGAGTGTCTATGACTATATTCCCGTTGAGCTTTTTATTTACAAAAACCAGGTGACAGTGGACTTGCTGATTTCTGTGGCCCGGATTCCTGTTCGGCTCTGAAAGACCCCTGCATTCCTAGCCTGTTGTAGTCCAGTCCAGCATAGCCTAGTGTAGCACTACCTGCTCTCCCCATCCTTCAAGCACCATGATTTTACTCCTTTGCTTTTGTTAGTACTTCAGTATTTCTGCTTCACCAGATCTGCCTTCTTGTTCTCGAACAGTCAGTTGAGGTTGTTGCCATAAAGCCTGATCATTGTGGTCAAGATATTCATTGTCCTTTCGAATGCTCTAGCGCTTACTGTCGTGCCTCTGGCCTGAGTGCTGTTTGCATACTAAGAAGGCGAGAAGAGGCATTGGTTCTCACGTGTGTTCAGCTGTCGTGGCAGACCATGAGTAAAACACATTTAAATTAACTGTCAGTCTTGATGTCTCTGTTCTCTTTCCAGGGAGGGCCTTCCTTGGAGCAGAGGTTTGAGTCTTACTACAACTACTGCAATCTCTTCAACTACATTCTTAGTGAGTTTGAGGTTTGGCCTGGGGGTGAGGCTATAGGGAGGCCTGGTGTTAGCCTCCAGCTCTTTTTAGCAGGATTACAAAATGTACTCTGTATGCTTACTAAGTGAGAATAGTCATTGCTTTGCGTCTGACTTTTCTGTGATCTCCTGCACAGATGCCGATGGTCCTGCTCCCCTTGAACTACCCAACCAGTGGCTCTGGGATATCATTGATGAGTTCATCTATCAGGTATCTGGCCAGCCTTGGTCTAATTTGAAATAACTAGTCTGACAAAGGATCACCTGTTACTGTTGTTTGCATTGTTTAAAACATGCTTGGGATTGGGGCGTCTGGGTGGCTCAGTGGGTTAAAGCCTCTGCTTTCAGCTCAGGTCATGATCCCAAGGTCCTGGGATTGAGCCCCGCATTGGGCTCTCTGCTCAGCGGGGAGCCTGCTTCCCCCTCTCTCTCTGCCTGTCTCTCTGCCTGCTTGTGATCACTGTCTGTCAAATAAATAAAATCTTTAAAAAAAAAATGCTTGAGATAAAAATGTCCCATCACCGTGGGAAAGACCCCACGGTGGTGGTCTTTGATGTCATGATTTTCTGAAGAATCAGGCCTAAGCTCTGGATATGAACTTGGAAGTCAGCAGAGTTGAGCTGACTTTCACTAAGCTGTTACCTGATCTTGAGAGTTGGTCTGGTTGGAAAAAATAAAGCATCACCAGCTTTGGAGTCAGTTCCCTGTTTTTAAGTCTACTCTGTTTCTGAAGAATAAACCTGAGGGACGCCTGGGTTTTCAGTTGGTTGAGCGGCCAACTCTTAATTTTGGCTCAGGTCATTATCTCGGGGTTCTGGGATTGAGCCCCATGTCCGTTCCATGCTCAGAGTGGAGCCTTCTCCCTTTCCCCTCTTGTCTGCACCTGCGTCGTCTCTGTCTCTCAAATCTTCTTTAAAAACCACAAAAAACAGAATAACTGAATTTGGAAAAATACTTGTGTTCCATGAGTTTTATGGGGATGGTATATCTCTCACTGGGTATTTCAGGAGAAATGAGTTTCTTAATAAAGCCGTTATTTGAGCTGCATAGACCAAACAGACTTAAGAAGTGCTGGCAGGTTGTGATTGGTATGCTGAGAAAGCCCTCCTAGGGCTGGCCCGGGGAGAGGGAGGCTTATGAGGCTTTGGTGCCTTTGTGCAGAGAAGGGGACAAACCACACTGGCCTTGTTTGCCTTTTCTGGCTCCTTGGTCTGTGTCAGCCCTTTCTTTGGCAGATTTTAGAAGGTTGGCGGTCCTTTCAACTCACAGCAAGTCAGAGGAGGATCATCCCTGCTAAGGTTCTTCATCCTTCTTAAGATTATCATAATCCCTTGGGCCTGGGCTTAGCTGGTGTTCTCTTAAGGGGCTTAAAGTGCTCTCACTGAGCCAGGTGTGACTCCTCCCGGCCAGGTAGATGGCCAGGTAGATGTCACATGGGGTAAGTGGGTCCCCCACCCCTCAGCTTTCATTTATTTTTATCAATACAGGTAATACATGATATGTCATTAGTGTTTAAAAATTTTGTCTTTTTCAAATTGCAGGTGAAGTTTGTTTTCATCTCCTTTTTTTTTTTTTTTTTTAAAGATCATTTATTTGAGAGAGTGAGCACGCATGTGCGCACACAAGCCAGGGAAGAGAGGCATAGGGACAAGGAGAAGCAGACTCCCCACTGAGCAGGGAGCCTGACATGGGGCTTGATCCCAGGACCCTGGGGTCATGACCTGACCTGAAGGCAAATGCCCAACCGATTGAGCCGCCTGGGTGCCCCCAAACTGCAGATAAAGTTTAAAGTGTCTGCCTTCCTTGTCTTTGTAGCGGCATCAGCTGTTGTCTAGAAAGGCAGGCATTGCATTCATGCTTCTCGGGCGTTTATATAAACGTGTACGTATCAAGTACGCCATCTGAAAATGGCATAATACTATGTTGTGTAATTTGTCGTGATATGGAACACTTAACATGTCTATGTAGAGATGGCTTTATTCTTTATTCTTTATTTTTGCCGTGTACACGATAGGGATATACCACCCTTTTGGTGATATACCACCCTTGGGTGTTCACTTTGCACTATTACAAATAGTCCCTGAATAGTCTTATGTGTGTTACACATTGGTCTGTCTCTAGAGATCCCCAGAGGCAGAATTGTTTGGAAAATATTGCTTTTTAAGATTTTTTGTTTGTTTTTGAGAGTAAGGGAGTGCCTGCGGGAGGAGGGAGGCAGGGCAGAGGGAGAGAGAGAATCTCAAACAGACTCCATGCCCAGCATGGAACTGACTTTGGGCGTGATCTCACAACCCTGAGATCATGACCTGAGCTGAAATCAGGAGTCATGTTCGGTTGTTTTTGAAGATTTTATTTATTTATTTGACAGAGACAGCGAGAGAGGGAACACAAGTAGGGGCAGTGGGAGAGGGAGAAGCAGGCTTCCTGCTGAGCAGGGAGCCCAATGTGGGGCTCGATCCCAGGACCTGGGGATCATGACCCGAGCTGAAGGCAGACGCCTAATGACTGAGCCACCAGGAGTCATGTTTAACTGACTGAGCCACCCAGGTTCCCCGCTGTTAAGTTTTTTAAGATCAGCTTTATAGAGTCAAAACTTGCATACAATGAAATACTGATTTTTAAGTGCTATTGAAGAGATTGAACAGGCGTGTATCCACCACCACAGTTGATATAGAACATTTCAATCACTTTGGACCTTAATAAATAGTAATACATCGTCCCCCCTAAGGGCTTATCAAATTACACTGCTGTCAACAGCATTTGAGAGTTTTTTTTTCTGCTGTGGATGTTATTAGTCTAATTTTTGTCTGTTTGATGGGAAAGAAATGGTAATCTCATTTTAATTTGCATTTCTCTGATATGTGAAGAGCTTAGGTATTTTCCCTGTTGATTGGCCAGTTTTGATTTTCTTCGAAGTGATCCTCATTATCCTTAGTCCATTTTTCTGATGGATTATCTTGTTCTTACTGAATTATGGGAATTCCTTCTATATTCCGGATGCTCTTTTGTTTATTATAAATCTGAAAACTTTTTTCTGTGTTCTTAGAGGAAGGTGCTAATATGGAGTTAAAGAGCATTCTTGGGTCATGTCATCTAGGACCTAGATTCTAGGTCACTGGTTTCCAAACCTGGTGCCAGAATTGACCAAGGATCTTTTAAAAACGGGTTGAGTGGGTAGGTCTCTTGTGCTGTTCTCTGGGTGACTGATGGAGTCAGCCTGTTGCTGGTCCCAGATAGAACCACTGTCTTAAGGATTACCTGTGGTGTGGGCCCTAGATGTGCCTTCTACTTGGCGAGGCTCTGTGGTTGGTATGGAGGTGACCCAGACTGGGTTCCTGTCCCTGGCGAACAGATGGTCGGTTCCAGTAGGCAAGACACACATCTAGACACTACCCTGTCCCCATGTGTCTTCGTTTGTTATCCTGACTTGGCATGGCACAGCCCAAGAGAAGAAGATCTGTACAAGCCATTCGGTTCTGACAGCCAGATCGATTGCATTGTGAAGCCCAGAGACATTAAGTGACTCTAGGCTGTGTTTGACTCCAAATTGAATTTTTTTTTCACAAACTACCTTTCATCTTAGAGATTTTTACTTAGCTGTGGAAGAAGTGACATACTCCGTAATGAACACAATTCAGCTTAATGAAAGACGGCTTTGCGAAAACAAGTAGCGTGCAGAACAGTCTAGCATGAGACAGTGCTGCGCTCCCCACCTGACCCCCGCGGCGCTCTCCCTCCATTTCAGCATCGTGCTCCACTCCTGCCTCTCTCCCTTCTTCCCAACAGTTTCAGTCATTCAGTCAGTACCGCTGCAAGACTGCCAAGAAGTCAGAGGAGGAGATCGACTTCCTTCGCTCCAATCCCAAAATCTGGAATGTTCACAGTGTCCTCAATGTCCTTCACTCCCTGGTAGACAAGTCCAACATTAACCGGCAGCTGGAGGTGTATACAAGCGGAGGTGAGTGCTGCCTGCCATCTGGTCCAGGGGGAGAGAGGCCCGGGGAGCA
>PISX010024216.1:0-28343 GCA_004024625.1 Mellivora capensis | reverse complement strand
CCCCCCCCCATTGTGGTATCCAAAGCTAGTAAAATGAACTAGGTTTTTTGGGTGCATTAAGCACTGGCGGGGGGGGGGGCGGGGTCTACACTTGCACTCTGATGTGAATTCATCACCAAAATCTGGAATATTTGAACTTTTCCAAGGGGCATATTGGATTTCTTGTGGAGCGCATCTTACCCAGAATGCTTCACAAACCCCGCCCCGAGATCCCACTCCGGGCACCCCCGGGAACATGGCAGGCTCTGTTTTCTGTGTCCTTGCAGAAACTCAGTTAATCATTTTAGCTTAATCTCTAGCCTGTGGTGTGTGCAGGCTGCCAAAGAGAGAGGGTTCGACCACGAGACTTTTCCAAACTTTTCTACCTGCATTCCTGTAGGTAGTGTGAAGCCCCCACCTCTCCCCCCAACGCCCCCCCCCACCCCAGCCATTGCCCCCAAATCAGTTTGCATCATCCAGTACAGCCCCTTCCTCAGAGACGACACTCTGGCCAAGTCGGGGGCTGGTAAACTGAGCTGTAAATTAGTGTCCCCATTCTCCACACACCCCAGCCCCCTACCAACACCCATCTTTCCCATAGTGCCTACATTTTGGCCACGCCCCGACCACTTGTGTGCCTAAGTAAGTCCCACCCACCGCAATTGGCGGGAAAGGGAAAGCCAATAGCAATCCTTTAAGGGGGAGTGCGCGGGCATTGAACCTGCCCCAAACCCTGAGGAATCCAGGAGGCGCCAAAAGAGGACCAGCAGCTCTGCAGCTCTGTTCTCAGCCACCAGAGGGTTTGTGGAAGCGCTGGACTTCCAGCTCACCACGGTCATGGAGCCTCTGCCCAGAGGCAGCTACTATGACCCCGGTGACTACTACGACCCCAGCTACTGGCAGGGAATGTTCGAAGTGGAAGTAAGATCTGAATCTGTGCAGGGCGCAGCACCAGAAGCGGAAAGAGGCCACATTCCTGAAGGAAATCCAGGCTTTGTGGGCAACATCAACCACCAAGGTGGCGTCAACTACGAAGGCGATCTCAACTTTGAAAGCGACCTCAACTTTCAAGGCGACCTCAACTTTCAAGGCGACCCCAACTTTCAAGGCGACCTCAACTTTCAAGGCGACCCCAACTTTCAAGGCGACCTCAACTTTCAAAGCGACCTCAACTTTCAAGGCGACTTCAACTTTCAAGGCGACTTCAACTTTCAAAGCGACCTCAACTTTCAAGGCGACCCCAACTTTCAAGGCGACCTCAACCTTCAAGGCGACCTCAACTTTCAAGACAACCTCAACTCTGAAGGCAACATCAACTTTCAAGGCAACGTCAACCTTGAAGGCTACATCAACAATGAAGAAAACATCAACCATGAAGAGATCGTGAGCTGTGAGGGCGAAGGGAACCACGAGGTCACCGGTGGCGTCCAGGAGCTGGGGCAGCAGCAGCCCGAAGAGCTACCACAAGCAGCGGCCGCTGAGGTTCCGCAGCCCCGGGGCAGACCGCGAGGAGTACAGCGCAATAAGTTCACGCCGATGCAGGTTCAGGAGCTGGAAAGTGTTTTCCAGCACACCCAATACCCAGATGTGGTCACAAGGTGAGAAGCTTGCCCCAGGAGGTGTCTGGCTTTCCAGGGACCTTGGGCTTATTTCCAGGAATCTTTGTTTCCAACCCCTACCCCTCAGCCTCCTCCTTTCCCTCTTAAAACAAAGGTAAAGGGCCGAGGGAAGGAGAACGCCTTCGGTGCATCAAGGGAAATACTTTTATATGGTAATTACGTGAAACAAGTCTGGAAAATGTGCTGGGTGGTCTTTGGTTTTGCTTTTTATTTATTTTTTTAAGATTTTGGTTACTTATTTGACAGAGAGAGACAGCGAGAGAGGGAACACAAGTGGTGGGGGCGGGGCGGAGAGGAAAAAGCAAGCTTCCCGCGGAGTGGGGAACCCGATGTGGGTCTGGACCCCAGGACCCTGGGCTCATGACTTGAGCAGAAGGCAGGCGCTTAACTGACTAAGCCACCCAGGCACTTCTGGTTTTGCTTTTTAAAGATTTTATTTATTTGATAGACAGAGATTACAAGGGGGGGAGGGGCAGTAGGCTCCCGGCTGAGCAGAGAGCCCAATGTGGGACTCGATCCCAGGACCCTGAGATCATGACCTGAGCCGAAGGCAGAGGCTTAATCCACTGAGCCACCCAGGCGCCCCTGGTTTTGTTTTTTAAATTGTTGTAGGGCATCTGCCTGGCTCAGTTGAAAGAGCCCACGACTCTTGACTCCAGTGCTTGTGAGTAGGAGCCCCACATTGGGAGTACAGAGTACTTAAATAAACTTAAAGAAAAGGAAAAAAAAAGACTTGGGGTGCCGGGGTGGCTCAGTCGGTTAAGTGTCTGCTTTCGGCTTTGGTCATGATCCCGGGATCGTGGGATCGACCCCGGATCCAGCTCCCGGCTTTGTGGGGTGTCTGCTTCTCCCTCTCTCTCTGCCTGCTGCTCCCTCTGCTAGTGCTCTCTCTTTCTCCCTCTCTTGCTCTTGTCAAATAAATAAATCAAATCTTCTTTAAAAACTTGTGGTAAAATAGGGGCTCCTGACTGGCTCAGTCGGAGGGTGGTGCAGCTCTTGATCTCGGGGGTCCTGAGTTTGAGCCTCACTTGGGTGTTGAGATTACTAAAAAAAATTTAACAAACTTTAAAAACAATAAATTGTGGTAAAATATACATAAAGATAAAATTTATTATCTTAACATTTTTAAGTGTACAGTTCAGTAGTAGTAATTACATTTATATTTTTGTACAACTAATCTCCAAAACTCTTTTTGTAATTATTTTTATTTATTTATTAAAAAAAGATTTGTATTTATTTATTTGACAGAGAGAGACAGTGAGAGAAGGAGCACAAGCAGGGGGAGTGGGAGAGGGAGAAACAAGTTTCCCGTGGAGCAGGGAGCCTGATGCGGGGCTTAATCCCAGGACCCTGGGATCATGACCTGAGCGGAAGGCAGAGGCTTAATGATTGAGCCACCCAGGCACCCCCAGAACTCTTTTCACCTTGCAAAACTAAAAGAATACACAGTGAACAACTCACTATTCCCCTGTCTCCCCCAGCCCCTGGCAATCACCTTTTTACTTTGTTTTGATGTATTTAACTATTGTAGGTGCCTCCTTTAAGTGGAATTACACAGTGCTTTTCATTTTATGACTGGTGTATTTCACCTAGTGTGATGTCCTCAGGGTTTGTCCATGATATAGCATGTCTCTGACTTTTATTCCTTTTTAGGGCTGAGTAATATTCCGTTGTTTGTAAATACCATACTTTATTTATCTGTTCATTTATTAACGGGCACTTGAGTTGCTTCTACCTTTGGCTGTCATGAGTAATGCTGTTATGAACATGGGTGTGCAATTAGCAGTTGGCATCACTATTTTCAATTATTTTGGGTATATACCCAGAAATGAATTGCTAGATCATATGGTAGTCCTGTTTTTAATTTCTTGAGCAGCTGTTCTGCTGTGTTCCATAGTAGCTGCACCATTTTATATTCCCACTAGCAATGCACAAGGATTTCTATTTCTTCATATTCTTGTTAGCATTTGTTATTTTCTTTTCAGTGAGAGAGAGAGAGAGAGAGAGAGAGAGTGTGTGTGTGTGTGTGTGTGTGTGCAAGCAGTGGGAGGGGCAGAGGGAGACAGAGAACCTTAAGCAGGCTCCACACTCACCAGGAGCCCGATGCAGGGCTTGATCTTACGACCCTGAGATCATAACCTGAGCCAAAATCAAGAGTTGGATGCTAAACCGACTGAGACACCCAGGCGCCCCGACACTTGATATTTTCTTTTTTTTTTTAAGATTTTATTTTTAAGTAATCTCTACACCCAACGTGGGGCTTGAACTCACAGCCCCAAGATCAAGATTTGTATACTCGAGGTGCCTGGGTGTCTCAGCGGGTGGGATTGATTGAGTGCACCCCCTCCCCTGTTCCTGGTAACCTGGTAACCTGGTAATCCTGGTAACCACCATTTTACTTTCTATCTATGATTTTGATTACACTAAGCACCTCATACAAGTGGAATTAGGCAGTATTGTCTTTTTTTTTAAGATTTTATTTATTTATTTGACAGAGAGAGAGAGAGGGAGCACAAACATAAGCAGGGAGAGGGTCAGAGGGAGAAGGAGAAGCAGGCTCCCCGCTGAACAGGGATCCTGATGTGGGACTCCATCCCAGGACCCTGGGATCATGACCTGAGCTGAAGGCAGACACTTAACCAACTGAGCCATCCAGGTGCCCCAGAAGTTTTTAATTTTGATGTACTCTAATTTATACATTTTTCCCTTTTATTACCTGTGTTGGTGGCTTTTTGTAAATAAGGTAGTCTCCTGCAACTGCAGTGCTAGATCCTTTAATTTAAAATCTTGAGGACAGGGCGCCTGGGTGGGTTAGTGAGTTAATCGTCTGCCTTCAGCTTGGGTCATGACTAGGCTCCTGGAATCGAGTCCTGCATCAGGGTCCCTGCTCAGAGGGGAGTCTGTTTCTTCTTCTACCTGCTGTTCCCCCTGCTTGTGCTCTCTCTGTCAAATAAATAAATAAAATATTTTAAAAACATAATAAAATAAAATCTTGAGGGAGGGGGTGCTTGGCTGGCTCAGTTGGAAGACCGTGTGACTCCTGATCTCGAGGTCATGAGTTTGAGCCTCACATAGGGAATAGAGCCTGTTTAAAAAATAAATAAATAAAATTTAGAGGGAGGGGCACCTGGGTGGCTAAGTCCAGTAGAGCATACAACTCTTGATTTCAAGGTAGCGAGTTTAAGCTCCATGTTGGGCATAGAGCTTACTTTAAAAATAATTAAAAAATAAATAAAATTGTGATGATTTGTTCACCATAGATTTTTTTTGCATCAATTCTTATTTTTTAAATAGTGCATTAAAATTATTTATCTTGACTTCCAAGTTTTTGATGCCACCTCAAATTTTGAGGGGAAACCATCTATAAAGTAAGCCTGGAGCTGGGAATAACAGAAAAGTTTACTTGGGGGGAGTCTTGAGGGAGAGGGTACACATTTTAAAGCAAGCATAATATGTATCTCATACATTTTATTTTATCCACAACTCCAAACTCTAAACATGTGTGGTTTTCTCTCCTCAGACGGGAACTTGCAAGACGCATGGGTGTGACTGAAACCCGAGTGCAGGTCAGTAAACCTGGATGGCGGGGCAGCCATTTTAATACGGGCTTTAAGACTCAGACCCTCTAGGGGGTCCCTGGGTGGCTCCGTGGGTTAAAGCCTCTGCCTTTGGCTCAGGTCATGATCCCAGGGTCCTGGGATGAAGCCCCGCATTGGGCTCTCTGCTTATCAGGGAGCCTGCTTCTTCCTCTCTCTCTGCATCTCTGCCTACTTGTGATCTCTGTCAAATAAGTAAATAAAATCTTTAAAAAAAAAGACTCAGACACTCTTGTCCTAGACATTCCCAAGTTGGTGCATTTCAGTTGTCTTTTTTTAACATTGGCAAATAAGTTGACTTTAGGAGTCTTTGTGGGTAGAAAATGGGATATGTGAACTCCAGCTTATGGATATTTGCCATTACCAGAAAGAACATGATTTCCTTTTTTTTAAAGATTTTATTTATTTATTTGATAGAGAGAGACAGTAAGAGAGGGAACACAAGCAGGGGGAGAGGGAGAGGGAGAAGCAGGTTCCCCACTGAGCAGGGATCCCAATGCGGGGCTCGATCCCAGGACCCTGGGATCATGACCTGAGCTGAAGGCAGATGTTTAGCCTACTGAGCCAACCAGGCGCCCCAGGGAACATGATTTCTCAAAGAAAATGAAGAAATGAATTGCTTCTCCTATTCTTCATGCAAAATTAAATACATATACATGTGTGCATTTTGCAAATATTTGCAAATTATAAATTGCATATATAAATACTATATCCTTGTGTCTCTATAGTGCATATATACATGTATATGAGTATATTTGATAGAGTTCAACTCCTTCAAACAGATACCTTCAGAGAGTACTTCTGTGTGGAGTCATACTGGGGCTCAGGCTGACTGTGGAAGTGTTCAAATTAATGCAGAGAGGAGCCAGTTATGAGAAGGTTCACTTGTACTAAATTAAAGGCAAGCATAAACTCTTAGCTAAGTGGGTGAATTTATAAACATTGGGGTGAGGGAGAAAGGTATCCTTAGAACACATTGTATAAGTAACTAATGTCTGTTTAGTGGTGCTGAGGCTGATCGGGGGAGACAGCTTCAAAGTCCAAGTACCTGGGCCTCCTACCATTGTTTTTAAGTGTTTGGTAAAGTGGTGTAGAGTGGCAGCTCTACGTTTTAATTTTCTGGAATACTTCGATGCGTCAACCTGAAAGCGTGGCTAGAATGTGAATACACGTTATGTGTGAGACTGGGGGAGGGGCAGAGTTTGCAAGCTTTGGAAATTTGTCTAAAGAATGAAAGAAACAAGCCAAAAAACCAATATTGAATGAATAGTAATTGACCTAAAAGGGGCAAAAAGGTTAGAGAAAAATTACATATAACCAAAAGAGACCTTACAGACACGACACAAATTCAGCGTTATGCATCTGCTAAATGTGTAAGAGAATATTCTCTTGAGGACTTCTAAACTTCAAGGATTTTTTTTTTCCATTTTGGCGATACTATTTTGAAGAGTTGAGTTTTGTGGGATTTGTTTGGGGCTGGGGTGGGCCTTATTTCGGGGAAGATTCACTATGTTCTTTTTTTTAAATAATGTTATTTTTAAATACTTTTATTCCCTCAGGCTGTGTTGAGTAATTTGTAGGTCATGGGATAAAAAGGTGACCAAAAAATCAAACAAACCCCCAAACCCATTTGAGTTATTTCAAAGTGGTATTTGCCCAAAACAGAAAGGAAATGAGGATGGGCGTGTTGGCTTTGCTGCAAGAGTGCATGTGAGGAGCTGGAAGGGCACTGGCTAGTTCGGTTGGAGGAGTGCGTGACTCTTGATCTCAGGGTTGTGGGTTCAAGCCCCACGTTATGTGTAGAGATTACTAAAAAAAAAATAAATAAAGTTAAAAAAATTTTTTTAAAAGAGAAGGAGTTGCAGATCTGGTGGTGGGAGTATCTGAAAAGCAGCCCCACAAAGCTGACCATTGAGTAATGACATCCCAATCCCAGAGACTGGGGTCCCGGGCCTGGCTCAGATTGGAAAAGTTGGGAGGAGGTTGGGAGCACTTTTTCAGCTGACGAGGCATGTGCAGAGGAAAAGGAAAATGTAAGGTTTGGTGAACTAGCTTTTTCTCCTTCCTGGGTTTATGTAGTGCTCTCTCCATGGCATTCTGAAGGGAACATAAGCCCCAAGAAACAAATCAGGGAAAAAACTTGGTGTTCCCATGTATTTCCAAACCTTTCAGTGTGAATTTCCCCCAAGAAACTTAATACACGGTTTTCCTCCTTCGTCTTGCAAATAGAACTGTTTTTGTGAAACCAACATTGAGAGTACAGCTAGCTGTGGGGCTTTACTTTATGTTTATGGAGATCTGACCACTGGTACACTTGGATCCCCCCAAAACGAGCTCTATTACACTGGCCTTGTTGAAATTATGTATTTCTGCTGCAGAAATACCACCAATTTTTTAAAATTAATTTGTTTATTTGAGAGAGAGAGAGCGCACAAGTGGGAGGAGAAGCAGAGGAAGGAGAAGCAGACTCCCTGCTGAGCGGGGAGCCCTATGCGGGGCTCGATCCCAGGACCCCGAGATCATGACCCGAGCTGAAGGCAGACGCTCAACCCACTGAGCCACCCAGGCGCCCCCTTTTTAAATTTTTATTTATTTTTTTTAATACCACCAATTTAAAAAAATATATTTTATTTACTTATTTGTCGGAGAGAGAGGGAGAGAGCCACAAGCAGGGGGAGCAGTAGGCAGAGGGAGAACCAAGCTTCTTGCTGAGGAGGGAGCCTGATGTGGGACTCGATCCCAGGACCCTGGGATCATCACCGGAGCCAAAAGCAGACACTTAATCGACTGAGCCACCCAGGCCTCCCCAAATACCACCAATCTTAAAGTAGGAGAGCAAACATGAGGTCTCAGGCCAGGAGAAAAAGCCCTATGTGCAGTTTGGGAACTTCTGAAAGGATTTAAATACAATGTTAACCCCATCAACCAGGACATTGAGAAGACAGTGAAGTCAGACAGTTTTGTTTGTGTGTTTGTTTGCAAAAATAGTTGGCAGATATGTAGGAAGGAACCATTTTATGACCCCTTACCCTCATTGTTGTCAACTGTCCTAAAATGTGCGAGTTCCACCATCTTGCCTTAAGAATAAGGGGTGGGGGGTGCCTGGGTGGCTCAGTGGGTTAAAGACTCTGCCTTTGGCTCAGGTCATGATCCCAGGGTCCTGGGATCGAGCCCCCCATCCAGCTCTCTGCTCAGCAGGGAGCCTGCTTCGAGCCCGGTGTTGGGCTCTCTGCTCAGTGGAGAGCCTGCTTCCCCCCTCTCTCTGCCTGCCTCTCTGCCTACTTGAGATCTCTGTCTGCCAAATAAATAAATAAAAATTTTTTTAAAAAAAGAATAAGGGGTGGTATTGGGAACGCCTGGTTGAATAGCAGCACCTAGGATAAGCTGCTCACCGGCCAGCAACGCTTCCAGTCCAGGATCCTGGAATTGTAGCCAGAGCAGAGCAAGCTGACCTGGTCCTGAGCCCGGGAAGGTTTGTAGAGTGGGCCAGGCTGGAGTATGCGGAACTGACAGAGGCCGCAGTGGTCTGCCTCTTTCCCCTCAACTCCTGGGTGGCCAGAGATTGGTGAGCATTTTAGTTAATTTCAGTCAAGTTGGTCTACACTTTCCTTAACACTACAGGCTAAAATCAAGGCAGTGTTCATGGTTTCAGCAATTCTTGTGTCCCAGCTAGACATGCCACGAACTCCATGGGACCCCAAGACTAGGGCCTTCCTTTGCCAGACTACTTTTTAACTGTCAAGAGGTTTCAGAGGACTAATGACCCCTCAGACATCCTTGAAGGAAATCTGTCTAAAAAACCAATGCTTTCCCTCCTATTAGTAATTGACTTTGTGCTGCAGATAAGCCTTTCAAATAGGGAGCCGTTCCCATCAATATAACTTTCAATAGGGCCCACTATTTACAATGCCTATGTTGCACCCCAGAACACCCCAAAACTCTCTCTGTAGTGAGGAGAGGGCAGGAGGTAACTGGATGGTTGAGGATCTGCTGTCAGGATAAAGACCTTTTTTTACCCTATTACCAAGTGTTGGGTCAACAACAAGGACCCAGGGCTAGACCAGGTCATAAGCTAGACCTGCGTCCAATACCTGAAAAAAAAACATTTGAATATTAAAATTGGGAGGAGAGAGACAAAGCAATAAGCCTATCCCAGAACTTGGCACATAGCTGGTGCTCACTAAGGATGAGGTAAAGGGAGGGGGTCTTGTGTTAACTTTCCTGAATAAATAGCTTCCCTTGGTGCAACGCGTAAAATCTCCATGACATACAGAGTTGCATGTAAGGTTTTTTCTATAATGACATTAAGTGTCCAGTATGTTAAACCGATCCCTTTTCCCCTCTGATTGTAGGTGTGGTTTAAGAACAGAAGAGCCAAGTGTAGGAGAGATGAGAGAGCATCAATGCTCAGAAATGCACCACCGGCTAACTTGGACCACCTTTTCATCCTCATGCTGGATGGGCCCTAGAATATCACCCTCGTTCAGAAGCCAAATTGGAGATAGGTTCTTCTTGTGTCACTGACACCCTACTACCCTATCTCCCCTATAGTTGCATTGTCAATAAAGAGGCAAGTTCTGTATGCATTTGTCTTTGTGAATCAAATGGGGGCAAGTACGAAAATTGATAAGGAAATGCCGTTGAAACAGAATGACAAGGTTTCCTTTCACGAGGCTACATCCCAGAATCACTCTGTGTGGACCCTGCATGTCACAGAAGCTCACCAAGGGCCCATGATGAGCTTGCCCTGACCCATATATTCTCTTCTATCCCTCAGCCCACCTTTATCCCCACCTTGCCCCTTTGGGACCACAGATATGTGCAAGATGGGGTGGGGTGAGTCCCTAGTGAGAGGACAGTGTCATTTCCGGAGACCAGCTCCATTCATGCTGACATGTTTGGGCTGAACACTGGACTCTGGGGGAAACTTCTTAAGAAGCTCCTCACAGGGATTCAGGGGAAGATGGCTGCCAAACAGCGAACCAGTAGGTTTCAAATTCTGTTCACGACCCTCCCTTTTTGTGGAGGAGACTGGGGAATAGAAGCCATTCTGGCACACAGGTTCTGTTGCTTCAGCAGAAAAATGAGAAGAGATTCCATCAAGGCCAGAAAGAGGCTCTTCTCCCTTTTCTTCCATCCCCACCACCCCTCTCCCCGCCCCACCAGCCCAGGACAGCATTTTATCGATCTTTCTCCAGCTCAGAAGCTGACCATCACACCTTTAAAAGTATTTTGTCACCTTCAACATCCTTGAGAGGAACCCAATTCCTGTTGTTAAACACTGAAAGGGGACCAGTTGGTTTACTGCTGCTCAAAGCAAGAGTAAGGAGATGTCTCCTGAGCAGTGTTCTAGAATAATCACTCATTGTGAAGAAGCAGACATACCTTTGCTTTGTTCCTGCTGGCTTCTTTGTGTGCAAATGCCAGTGTAGAGAAAAACAAGGAAAGATTGGTGAAGTGAAGAAGCCAGGTCTACTTTTTTTTTCTTTTTTTAAAAATACAGAATGCTTCACAAATTTGCACCTCACCCTTATGCAGGGGCCGTACTCATCATCTCTGTATTGTTCCAGTTTTAATGTACATGCTGCTGAAGGGAGCACAGGCCCACTTTTTTTTTAAAGGATTACTTTTTTCTCAGTTCCACCTTTGTTTTTGAGGAATCTGTAGCAATGTGAGGCTCGTTTCATGGAGTTCTGTGTGGAAAGCGATCAGTTGCCACCACGGTCGTGTGAAGTGATTGCAGAAACTACAGACCAGGTGCTCTGGTCACATCAGAGTTTCCCCTCATGGGAGTTGATCAGAGACCAGTTTCACAGTGCTTGTATGTTCCCAGTGTGGGAGGCTCTGTTCTCTTGGGAAAGCATATGCTCTTGGCCATGGTGGCCACGAATGTTTTATTCCTTCTTCCTATCTTTCTCACTCGTGAGTGACAAATGTCAGAGAAGTGGTTGCAACGTCAGGCTTCCACAAAGAGGATGTTACTGTTACCCAGAGACCCCAGGCCTTGCTGGGAGTGAGGGAAATTCAAGAATGTTCCTGTGCAGATATGCCCATTGCCATTCTCACCAGATGATCTTGAAACCAAAAATCATTTCCTAGTGTTGACTGATGAGGGAGCAGGAGGCTGGCTGAGGACAAAGTGAAAGCTGGCACCCTGCACCCCCTCTCCACCCGCTCCCCTCAGTAACATGTGTGGCATTCCTCAGGCACCCCTGGCTGCCCTAAAAGAAAAACAAATAGTTAACTTGCAGAGATCACAATCCTGCAAGACAGCGGTCTCCCTCGATCGACAATTGTCCTAGTGATTTACAACAAAGAAGCCCTCTTATCAATAGCCCAATTTCCAGACGCAAATAACTCAGGTCCTCAAGCCCTAATGTCGCCCTCCCCTCCATAAAAACCGAAGGAGGCTGAGGTAAAAGGAAATGTAAATAAAGTTAAATTTATTCTAAACCTAAACCTCACTAACCAGGATGTTTGATAGGAGGAATGTGACATTCCACCAGGAAACTCCCAACTGTCTTCATGTTAGTGCCTCATTAGAGGGAAAAACGGCCTTGGCTTGACAATAACCAGGCCTCCAATATCCTGACGGTCTTCTTTACCCCGATAGCCCTTCTGGACATCCTCTTTGTCCTCACCTACCCAACTCCTGTGTATATAATCAGCCACTCCTCAGGATAGCGGGGCAGCATCTCTCCTGCCCACGGGTCCTGTCCCCGTGCTTTAATAAACCACCTTTTTGCACCAGAGATGTCTTAAGAATTCTTTCTTAGCCATCAACTCCGGACCTCTCCCCATTGAACCTCACCTAGGTTCTAGAACTTCATCATTTGGTGACCCAGATGGGACTGTGAGTCTTTACATTTGGACTCTGAGCTTCGGTGCAAAATTGGTGAGTACTTTCTCTCTTCTTCCTTTAGTCTCATTTCAGGGCTTTTCAAGGAGAATGGTCTCATTGGAACACTTGCATGTCAATTGCTCAGGCTGTAATCCTCTAGCCCGGGGCTACTCTATAGGGAGGAGAGCGTCTGCCTTTTGGCTGTAAGTTAGTACCCTGGCCGGAATGGTAATAAGACCCAGAAACTTGATGCCCTCTCCTTATTCCTGTTCTTTTATAAAGTTGTCTCTCTTGGGCACGGGACAGCCACCTAAGTCACCAGGACGGCTGCTAATCTTAAGACTCCCGTGTGAGGTTTCCTCCTGATTGATCTAATGTGATCCCCTCCACATCCCTGGTCTAGCTACTTCTGGCCGAGAGAGACCTCCACTGGGAGCCGGCAGAAAGCAGTGCCCGATTGAATTAAAACGCAAGCAGGGTTCGTTTCCTAGGGAAGTTGGCTGTAAGGACCACCTGTGTTGGAATGTCGCATAGACCATGATGGATTTCAGTGTTTACTGTTTCTTGTCAGTGTCTTCTACAAACTACTTAAAGCTACAAAATTGAGTAATTTCCCTTTGCCAAACTTTTCTAGTATTCCCATGGGTTAAAAATGGCAGGGCAGTAACACAGCCTTTAGAGTGTAGGATGGCACAGTATCCTAGTCCATTCACCAGGACCCCATCTGTAGCCTAGGATGCGATGGGGAAGTGGAGGGACGCTGGCACCCCTCCAGGGCCTTTAATGGCAGGAATGCCTTCACGGGAAGGTAGAATGGTGATCAATAGCGATTTTTGTTGAGGGACGCCTCTGATCGCTTTTGACTCCTGGAACCTCTGACATACCCTACGTGGGACGCCACCCAGGAGTCGGGAGGAATTTTGGTAATGGACCTTCTTTACCTTTTAGGAACATAGGATCCTCCTCTTCTGTGCCCAAGGATTCTCCCTTGGGATGCCTCTTAACCCACTGGAATCAATTCAAACTGCAAGTTTTAAGAAAGAAAAAGATGATCTTCTGTAATACTGAATGGCCTCAGTACTCCTTAGGAGATGGAGAAAAGTGGCCCGTAAATAGGACTCTAAACTTCAGGTCAATCTATCAGTTAGACCTCTTCTGCAGGGAAAAGGGCAAATGGACTGAAGTTCCATATGTCCAAGCCTTTATGGCCCTAAATCAGGATCTGAACCTGCGGGCCTCTTGTAGAATGTGTCTAACCCTCAGCCAGGTTAACAGGACACCCCCCCCCTCGCAGGATATATTGGATGATGACTGTCTAAACAGGCCGACTCCTCTCAACAAACCCGGGATGTTGAAGGAATTGCCAGACAGTCCCAAAAAAGAGGACACTGGCTCTGATGCTATCTCTCCTCCTTATAAACCCCAAGAACCCTCTGCCCCCAGCCCCGCCGGACATACCAGGAGCGGGACTCCCTATTTACCAGGAGCTCCATCTAAGTATGGGATGCCTCCTCTTAGGGAAGTTGCTAATGGAGAAACAGGAACAATTAGGGTCCATGTCCCATTCTCCATGGCAGACCTGGCTCAGATAAAACAACAATTAGGACAATATTCTGAAAATCCCTCTCAATTTATTGATGGCTTTCAAGAAGTATCTATTATGTTCGATTTGACCTGGAAGGATTTATATATCATTTGAACTCGCTGTTGCACCCCTGAGGAAAAGAGACGAATCTGGGAGGGAGCACAGGAGTTCGCTGATGAGCTGGCAATGAGAGACAGGGATCATTACCCAGTTGGGGGTATTGCTATCCCTAACACTGAGCCACACTGGAACTATCAGGAGGATAGTTCAGGGAGAGAAAAACGGGACCACATGATCACTCTTTTGATAGAAGGAACGAAAAAAGGACTTTCTAAACCTGTAAACTTTGACAAACTTCAGGAAGTTACACGAGGAACTGATGAAAATCCAGCCCTATTTCAGGGGCGATTGGTAGAGGCCATCCGTAAATACACGAATCTGGACCCAGCCTCACCTGAGGGAGTCACCATACTAAATATGTATTTTATAAGCCAATTGGCACCTGACATCTGCCGAAAATTAACTAAGATGGCTTTAGGTCCTCAAACTCCCATCCAGCACCTATTAGAGGTAGCGACCAAAGTCTTTAACAATAGAGATATGGCCTTAAGGCAAGAAAAGGACAGGAGGACTAAATTGCAGGGTAAGATACAGGCTCAAGTAATGGCTGCCACTATTGCAGATTCCCCACAGAACCAGACTAACCAGGGGCAAAAGAAGGGGCCGGCAGCGGGGAAAGAACTATACATGTGGCCAGATCGGACACTGGAGCAAAAAATGTCCGAACAAGCACTCTCCACCAGGGCCATGTCCCGTCTGTAAAGAAACAGGACATTGGAAGAGAGACTGTCCTCGTCTCCAGAGAGAGAGGGATACAGGAACTCACTTCCCTGCCTGAGAGTCAACGCTGGAAGAACTGACATGACGGGGCCCTGAGGCTGGTCCGGCTCCCTTTGCCATCAAGATGACTAAGCCCCGGGTTACCCTGGATGTGGGAGGTAAGTTTATCAATTTTCTTATTGGTACCGGAGCCACTTACTCTGTCCTTATTCAGCACTCCGCCCCTGTTTGTCTTTCTAACCTTAAAATTGTTGACATAGAGGGGGAAACTAAAACATGCCATCAGACAATGCCTTTAACCTGTAAATATAAGAGTCAATTGGTAACTCATGTTTTTCTAGTCCTTCCGTCTTTTCCCACCCCATTACTCGGACGAGACTTAATGTATAAACTGGGTAGCCGATTTGCTCTTACTGTAGAGGGGGATGGCTTGTTCTCTTTAACGTCTGGAGAGCTTGAGCCATACCCTACTATCCCTTCCAATATCTGGAAGGAAGTAAACCCACAGGTATGGGATTGTGATATCCCAAGACGGGCTCTTACAGCCCAACCCGTCAAGGTGACCTTAAAGGACCCAACCAATATACCTCATAAGAAACAATATCCTCTAAAACCCGAGGCCAAAGCTGGGTTACAACCGCTTATTGATAAGTTTCTAAAACATGGTATATTAAAGCCTTGTCAATCTCCTTATAACATCCTAATTTTACCAGTAAAAAAGCCAAATGGAGAAGATCGGATGGTACAAGATTTAAGAGCTATAAATGAGGCAGTAATGCCTATTCATCCCATAATGCCAAATCCGTACACTATTCTCACCCACGTCCCTGGTGACGCCAACTGGTTTACAGTACTTGACTTAAAAGATGCCTTTTTTTGCATCCCATTAAGTGAAAAAATGCAGCCGCTATTTGCTTTCGAGTGGACTTCACCCTCGAGCTCACAGGCTGCTCAGTTAACCTGGACAGTCCTACCACAAGGATTTAAAAACAGTCCTCATCTATTTGGAGCTGTACTTAGCAAAGATCTCCGTGATGTATCCTTATCTAAGGGGACAATAATTCAATATGTAGGTGACATTTTAATCTGTAGTCCCACAAAGGAGACATCTGATGAAAATTCTATAACTTAATTTTTTGGCAGATAGAGGGTATCATGTATCCCCTAAAAAGGCACAAATATCTCAACAAAAGGTACACTATTTAGGATACGAACTAACACCTGGTCACTGTATTCTATCTACTGATAGAAAAAGGGCCATACTAGACCTCGAGCCTCCAACTACAAAAAAACAACTTCGCACTTTTCTAGGTATGGCAGGTTTTTGCCGCCTGTGGATTCCTGGGTTTGGACTCTTGGCCAAACCATTATATGATTCAGTTAAAGGCCCTGATGAGGAACCCTTGTTCTGGACTGAAGCTCAACAGACAGCCTTCCAAACATTAAAAACTAAACTTCTGTCAGCTCCAGCTTTGGCATTACCAAATTTGGAAAAACCTTTTACTCTATATGTGGCAGAAAAACAAAGCCAAGCCTTGGGAGTTCTCACCCAAAAATTAGGGAATGAAACAAGGCCGGTGGGCTATTTTTCAAAGTCACTTGACAATGTAGCCCAAGGGTGGCCATCTTGTCTTCGCGCGGCGGCTGCCACAGCCCTCCAGTAGAAGAAGCCTCAAAGCTCACAATGAGACAGTCCCCGGACAGTGATGACTCCGCATCAGGTCCAGAGTGTCTTAGAAACCAAGGGCCACCAGTGGATGACAGGAGGCCGCCTTACTAAATACCAGGCTATGCTTTTAGATACACCTGAAGTAATACTTAAAACCTGTCAAACTTTAAACCCAGCTTCTCTGATGCCTGTACCTGACCATCCTACCTCCATAGAACATAACTGCTCAGAGATCATTGATCTTATCTATTCTAGCAAGCTGGATTTAAAGGACTCCCCTATTAAAAATGTGGATGATAACTGGTTTACTGATGGGCAGCAGCTTCATGGATAAGGGAGAAAAAAGGGCTGGATATGCTATAGTTAGTTTGATTAAAACAATTGAGGCAAAACCCCTTCCAATAAATACTTCTGCCCAAGAAGCTGAAATAATAGCACTTACTCGTGCTCTTCAACTGGCAAAAGGCCTAAGAATTCACATTTATACTGACTCCAAATATGCCTTCCTGGTACTACAAGCCCATGGAACTATTTGGAAGGAAAAGGGATTGCTATCAAGCCGTAACTCCCCAATCAGATATGGGCCTGAGATCATAACCCTTCTTGAGGCTGTACACATGCCCAAGGAGGTAGCGGTGATTCATATCAAAGGACATCAAAAGGATATGACCTTAGAATCTAAAGGAAACAATTTAGCAGACCATACAGCTAAAGAAGCAGCAAAAGGTAAACAAATATTAAGCCTTATACCAGTCTTAACTCCAATGGAGTCCATAACTCCAGTCTATTCAGACCAAGAATCTCATATTGCTCAAGAGCGAGGATATACTAAAAATACACAAGACTGGCTTGTTAACAATGAGGGAAAATTTTTTATGCCTAAAAATAGTCAATGGAAAATAATACAGGGCTTGCACCAGGCTATTCATTTGGGCAAAGACGCTTTAAAACATTTAATCAAAAATATATTTGGTGGAGTAAATTTGACAGCCACAATAAAACAGGTTTGCCAATCCTGTATTACCTGTGCCCAAGTAAATCCAGAAGGTGCAGCTCGTGCCCCCCCCCCACCTTAAAACCAGTCCAAAGGCGTGGATCCTATCCAGGAGAGGACTGGCAACTTGATTTCACACAAGTGCCACCTTGCAAAGGCTATAAGTACCTATTAGTATTTGTTGACACCTTCACCGGATGGGTCGAGGCCTTTCCATGTAAAACTGAAAGAGCCGTAGAAGTAACTAAGATTTTGTTGCGAGAAATTATCCCTAGATTTGGCTTTTCTTGATCTCTTCAAAGTGACAATGGTCCTTCTTTCACTGCCCAAATAACTCAACCAATAGCCCAAGCCTTAAAAATTAAATATTTCTTACATTCAGCCTGGCATCCACAATCCTCTGGAAAGGTAGAAAAAACTAATCATACTTTAAAACGTCATGTTACTAAACTTAGTCTAGAAACCCAGGAAAATTGGGTTACTCTCCTACCAGTAGGACTTCTCAGGATGAGAACTGCTCCAAAACAACCTCTAGGATGGGACGCCTGGGTGGCTCTGTTGGTTAAGCGGCTGCCTTTGGCTCAGGTCATGGTCCCAGTGTCCTGGGATCGAGTCCCACATCGGGCTCCTTGCTCGGCAGGAAGCCTGCTTCTCCCTCTGCCTCTGCCTGCCACTCTGTCTGCCTGTGCTAGCTCTCTCGCTCTGTCTCTCTGACAAATAAATAAATAAAATCTTAAACAAACAAACAAACAAACAAACAACCTCTAGGACTCAGCCCTTTTGAGTTATTATATGGAAAACCATTTCTTTATGTAGATCTGCTATTAGATGAAGATTATAATGCCCTACTAAATTATTCACTGGAAGCTGGTTTAATTCATAAGTTACCCAATGAGTATACTAATTGTATACTCCCCAAACCTGATTTAACTATAACTGAAAACCCACCCCATGTAAATCCCAGAGACATGGTTTATTTAAAAAATTGGAAGTCAGATACAACAGAAAACCTACATCCAAAATGGAAAGGTCCATATCAGGTCATACTATGTACTCCCACTGCGGTAAAGCTAGAAGGACACTCTTCATAGGTCCATATATCTAGAATAAAACTTGTACCTCCTTCACAGGAACCCAGTGATCAAAATAATGTGACTTCTTACTCCTGTGAGCCCATAGAAGACCTCAAACTTCTCTTCAAACAAAAATGAAGGTTGTATATATTCTCTTTATCTTCCTTTCACCTATCTTAGCCAATAATTCCTTTCTACAGTGGGCATAGCATTATGCTGAACTACAAAATCAAACAGATTGTTGGATATGTGGAATTTTGCCTATTTCAAGTACGTCTGGGTTACCCTAGTGGGTTTCCCCTTTACAGGGCACTGATTGGCATTCTCTGCAGGATTATATTTCAGATATAATAGATGGAGACAATACGTACTGGGATAAATCTATCACTAATCAAGATGTTTCTTCCTGGCCCATGATCAGTAAAACATGGAATTCACCAGGACATAACCAAACTTCTTCATATTCTCAAACTATTAAAATTCCTAACTGACCTTACAAGCCCACAAATTAATACCCACCGACTAGGGCCCAAGTTACAAAACCCTCCTTATCGCTATACTGAGGATGGCATATATCAAATCTGGGATACATATTTGTGTCTCACACCCACTATTAGACAGCTCAGTCAAAAGGCAGTTTTATATCGGGCTCCTTGCTCGGCAGGGAACCTGCTTCTCCCTCTGCCTCTGCCTGCCACTCTGTCTGCCTGTGCTCACTCACTCTCTCTCCCTCTCTCTCTGACAAATAAATAAATAAAATCTTTTTAAAAAAAAGGCAGTTTTATGCTGGGAACAAAGAAATCATATGTATGATACTTGGACAAATAACACACAACATCTAGGATGGCTATCATTAGAAATGTGTTCCCAAATAATAGTACTCCAGGTTACTGGCTGGTTTGCTACTGATTGGGTAAGGCGACCTGGCATGAGATGGCCAGCTCCAAACGGAACCCACTGGATATGTGGAACCAACCTGTGGCCCTGGCTTCCTCCAGGGTGGATAGGTCACTGTACCTTAGGATTTGCCTGGATTCATGGGCGCATTACTAAAACCATCACCACTCCAGCCAATCTCCCCAATTTAAAGCAAAGATGGACACGATCTGTTTTTAAATGGTAGGGTTACTTAACATCCATTTTTGCTCCATCTGTGGGGCTAGAGGATGTCATTTGGCATGTAGAAGCCCTTAATAAATATACTACAAAGACACTCAATGATTCACTAAATAGCATCTCCTTACTTAGTACCGAAGTCTCACAGATGCACAAGGCAGTCCTACAAAATAGGATGGCCTTAGATGTCCTGACAGCAGCACAGGGTGGCACATGCACAATTATCAAAGCAGAATGTTGCGTGTACATCCCAGACTATCACAAAAATATCACAGGACTAATAAAAGATATGAATACCCAGATTAAGGCTCTACAAGATCCTTCTCTCTCTCAGTGATTGGTTAAGTTCCTGGTTTAAAGGAGGACTATGGCCAACAATTAAAAATCTCCTTTTCGGGCTTCTCATTCTTATAGCCTTATTAATCTTAACGTGTTGCCTTGTTCAATGTTTCTCTACTTGGTGCCGAGACTCCGTTGCTACAATGATTCACGACGCCAGATGATCCTTACCACGCACATAGACACGTCTTCACTGTCAGCGCTGGATTCAGCTGCCTCCGTCTTTCGTAACTCCCCTACACATTCCTCAACTGATCAATGTTGACCTGAGTAGGTAGGGACAGCTCTACGCCCCTATTCAGCAGGAAGAAGTCACAGAAGATGAGACCTTCCACCTTCAACTACCTTAAAGATTTAAGGGTCAAAATTGTTCAGGGGGGAATGATGAGTGAGCAGAAGGCTGGCTGAGGACAAAGCGAAAGCTGGCACCCTGCACCCCCTCTCCACCCGCTCCCCTCAGTAACATGTGTGGCATTCCTCAGGCACCCCTGGCTGCCCTAAAAGAAAAACAAATAGTTAACTTGCAGAGATCACAATCCTGCAAGACAGGGTCTCCCTCGGTCTACAAATGTCCTAGTGATTTACAACAAAGAAGCCGTCTTACCAATAGCCCAATTTCCAGACGCAAATAACTCATGTCCTCAGGCCCTAATGTCGCCCTCCCCTCCATAAAAACTGAAGGAGGCTGAGGCAGAAGGAAATGTAAATAAAGTTAAATTTCTTCTAAACCTAAATCTCACTAACAAGGATGTTTGATAGGAGGAATGTGACATTCCACCAGGAAACTCCCAACTGTCTTCATGTTAGTGCCTCATTAGAGGGAAAAACGGCCTTGGCTTGACAATAACCAGGCCTCCAATATCCTGACGGTCTTCTTTACCCCGATAGCCCTTCTGGACATCCCCTTTGTCCTCACCTACCCAACTCCTGTGTATATAATCAGCCACTCCTCAGGATAGCGGGGCAGCATCTCTCCTGCCCACGGGTCCCGTCCCCGTGCTTTAATAAACCACCTTTTTGCGCCAGAGATGTCTTAAGAATTCTTTCTTAGCCATCGGCTCCAGACCTCACGCCATCAAACCTCACCTAAGTTCTAGAACTTCATCATTGACCATTGTCTTTCTTTTTTCTTTTTTCTTTTTTTTAAGATTTTATTTATTTATTTGACAGACAGAGATCACAAGTAGGCAGAGAGGCAGGCAGAGAGAGAGGAAGGGAAGCAGGCTCCCCGCTGAGCGGAGAGTCCGACGTGGGGTTCGATCCCAGGACCCTGAGATCATGACCTGAGCCGAAGGCAGAGGCTTAACCCACTGAGCTACCCAGGCACCTCATGTCTTTCTTTTTTAAATATCGAGTTTCTCAATGCTTTAAGCACCTTCAGAACTACGGGGTCTGTACCAGTATGCTCCAGGTACCATCAGACCCAGTCCTGATCCCTTCTCTGCTCCAGTCACAGCCGGAAAAACCACATGCAGCTTTCCCACCCTGAGACTGAAAGCCGGAGAACATTCAGCACAAATCCCTCAGTTAACCCTCACATCCAGTCTGACACACGCTAGCAAAGAACATTCTTTTTTGAAGCTCAGGCTGTCAGGAAGGAACAAACAATGACAAGAAAGGATAACTTTCCTGTAAGTGCATGGCATTTTTGTCACATGTGTTTTTAAACTTGTCTTTCCTTTCAGATCCCAGATGTATTAAGGCAGAGTGGTGGCTTGAAGCATAAGAAATATGCAGAATTGGGCTGCAGATAAAAATTTACACTTAGTCTAGGTTTACAAAGAAAGGTCTTCATTTTATAATGAATTATATGAAATTAATGAATTTCATTCATTCATCATCCCCTGAAGGGAATTTCCTTTTTTAAAAATATTTTATTTATGTACTTGAGAGAGAAAGCAAGCTAAAGCAAGACCATGAGTGAGGGGGAGGGAGAAACAGACTCTCCACTGGGCATGGAGCCCACATGGGGCTCAATCCCAGGACCCCAGGATCACCACCCGAGCTGAAGGCAAATGCTTACCTGACTGAGCCACCCAGGAGCTACAAGAAAATTTCTTTTAATGTACTTTTCAAACATCCTGAAAGCATAGCTCAGGAATTAATTATTCTAATATAAGGAAATAACTTTGATTTATTAAAAAAAGCTTTAGAAACCAGTTACCAGTGGGGCGCGTGCCTGGCTCAGTTGGTGGAGCATTTGAGTCTTGATCTCAGAGTTGTAAGTTTGAGCCCCATGTTGGGTGTAGAGATCACTTAAAAATAAAATATATTTTTTTGGGGTACCTGAGTGGCTCAGTGGATTAAAGCCTCTGCCTTCACCTCAGGTCATGATCCCAGGGTCCTGGGATAGAGCCCCACATCCGGCTCTCTGCTCAGCAGGGACACTGCTTCCCCCCCCCCCCGCCTGCCTCTCTGCCTACTTGCGATCTCTCTCTGTCAAATAAATAAATAAATAAATAAATAAATAAATAAATAAAATTTAAAAACATATTTTTTAAGATTTTATTTATTCCTTTGACACACACAGAGAGAGAGAGAGAGAGAGAGTGAGCACAAGCAGGGAGAGCTGCAGGCAGAGGGAGAGGGAGCGACATGGGGCTGGATCCCAGGACCCCGGGATCGTGACCTGAGCTGAAGGCAGATGCGTAATGGACTTAGCTACCCAGGCAGCCGAAAAATAAAATCTTTTTTCTTAAAAAAAGGAAAAATAAACTAGCATCAACAACTTCATCGACTTGAAATGGGTTGTCTTTGTAGATGTTAGTTTTTTTAAAGATTTTTTTAAAGTAATCTCTACACCCAACGAAGGGTTCAAACTTACAACCCCAAGATCAAGAGTTGCATGCCCTACCGACTGAGCCAGCCAGGTACTCCTATAGATGTTGGTTTTTCCTGAAAAGTTGTAAGTACAATCTTTAAGGAGTTCAGCAGATTCAACATTTTACAGTAATCTAATAGTTCTCGATGTAGTCTTGCTTTCTACAGTTTTCCATAATAAACAACATGTGCCAGCTAACTTTCAAATGGTAAAGTTGATGGTCAAATTAAGTAGGAAGAAGGCATGAACTGTTTGGGGGGAAATGTTTTTTGACTAAAGTTAGATTTACGTAACCTAGATCTTGATTTAAACAACTAAAACCTTGGAGATTTCACTTGGAAGTACCTGACGATCAAAATTCCAGACAATTATTTTAACTATAAGTACTTAGCAACAAAGAGCCAGGGGCAAAGGAAGGGACCAGAAACAATTCTTTATATCTCAATACAAGAGTGTGGGGGTGCCTGACTGACTCAGTGAGTAGAACATGCAACTTTTCCTCTCTGGGTCCTGAGTTTAAGCCCCATGTTGGGCATAAAGATTACTTAAAAAAAAAAAAAGTTCAGCACAAGAGTGTGGTCTCTCAGGGACACCGGACTGGCTCAGTTGGTAGAGCCAGTGACTCTCGATTAAAAAAAAAAAAAGTGGTCCTTCCAAACAGATATGAGAAATGACTTTTTAAATAAAAATAATATTACTATAAATGTATACAAAATAGAGGAATGGAATCTGTTCCGAGTTGTCTTCACAAGAACAGAAATACATTTGCCAGAGTTCTTTTTTTTTTTAAGGTTTTATTTATTTATTTGACAGACAGAGATCACAAGTAGGCAGAGAGGCAGGCAGAGAGAGAGGGGAGGAGTAAGCAGGCTCCCTGCTGAGCAGAGACCCCCAATGCGGGGCTCGATCCCAGGACCCTGGGATCACGACCCAAGCTGAAGGCAGAGGCTTTAACCCACTGAGCCACCCAGGCGCCCCATTTGCCAGAGTTCTGATCGTGGGGTGCTGTGCTTATCACTGGGCTTGCTCTGAGTACCCCATGCATGGACTGACCTAGCTTGTAGTTATTGGTGACTATGTGACATCTCTAGGGAGGGTTGGAGTCCTGGACTTGGTCTCATATGACTTGCTGTAGCCCAGGATGGGGACTGGAGTTCTCAAAACCTTAAGTGGACACATCGGAAGTCAGTTGCTATGGTAACACACCCCTGGTCCTAGGAATGTGGTCCTAGGAATGCCGCGTGCCATTACTTTTGTTTGGGGATTCCTTTGAGACTTCTGTCTGCTCCCATTAAACCAAGGCAGCAAGGTGTCCCAGAGAGAGCCAGTCCTTGCCTCAGCCACCTCCTCTCGGCAAACTGGTACTCATTTTCCTTTGTGCGACTCTCACACAAGGTCACTTGCATGGGGCAAGTAAGACAAATGTTCACAGGCCCTGTAGGAAAAGGTCAGCAACAACAAAGAACCAGCCTCACCATCTCATGCTGCTCTTCCAAACAAAGTACCTCTGTATCTTCTGGGGGACACCCGGGTTAAAGGAAGAAATCACGGTCGTCACTCGTTCCGTAAGGCGCCGGCATCCCAGTCCATTCCCTTCATATGACAGAGGACAAAACACAAGCGCAGAGCAGTGGGTGACCCGTGAGAGAGAGCGTGCGGAGTTCATCCCACTGAGGTCCGGCCTCTAAGCAGCATGCCCTGCCATGGGCCTGGAGCCACCCAGAAAGGAGCAGCGCTCACCCAGGTTGAAAGCTTCAGCACTCATCCCACCTTTGCGCACAGAGCTCTCCTTCAAAGGGCTCTTCAGTCAAGGTTCTCTCTCCGTCCCAGCACGCAGCCACCCCTCACTTAAGGCGTGGAGTCCTGGTGTGCCCTCTTGCTCACCAAACATCACCGCCTTTCTCCCTTCACATAAAGATACTATTTGAGAGTTACTCAGTTTCTCTGGAATCTGTGACACCAGGAGCCATCGGCTGTGCTCTGGGATCGGGGCTGCTGGCTTAGGTTTATAGCGTCCTCATTCTCAGTCCTTTCCACATCCTGAGGACCAGCTTCCCGGCACTCAGCATGACTCCCAAGGATAGCCGGCCGACATCCCAGGGGCCTGGTGGGCAGTAGAAGACAATAAACCAAAAACAGAAACAGAAACACACACTGGGGTTGCCAGAGGGACAACCTCGCTGAGTTTATACGATATTGTCCCTACCTGTGCTGATAGCTCTCTTTCTGGAACAGGTGCTCAATCTAAATTCTTTCAGGCAGTTAGGGGTGCTAGGCTGGTTGTCAATGGAGTGTTCGACTCTAGATGTCAGCGTTGTGTGTTCGAGCCCCACCTTGGGACTAGAGATTACTTAAAATAAAATCTTTAAAAAATAAATTCTTTTGGGCAATGAGAGGGGAGGCCAAAAAAAATCTGAGTCGTCTATTTCTTAAAAATAATTACCAAGGGGCGCCTCGGTGGCTCAGTCTGTTAAGGCTGCCTTTGGCTGGGGTCATGATCTCAGGGTCCTGGGATAGGGCCCCATGTCCCATTCGCTGCTCAGCCAGGAGCCTGCTTCTCCCTCTCCCTCTGCCCCCCAGCTCCCTGCTTGTGCTCTCTCTCTCCCTTTCAAATAAATAATTAAAATCTTTTTTTAAAGATTTTATTTATTTCACATACACACACACACACACACACACACACACACAGACAGCGAGGGGGGAACACAAGCAGTGGGAGCAGGAGAGAGAGAAGCAGGGCTCCCTGCTGAGCAAGGAGACTGATGCAGGGCTTGATCCCAGGACCCTGGGATCATGACCTGAGCTGAAGGCAGACACTTAACGACTGAGCCACCCAGGCGTCCCAATAAATAAAATTTTTAAAAAATTACCAAAACGAATCCACATACCAAGGAGACACATGGAGGGGGGCAAATACTGCTCCCCTGCACAGCCCAACCTAGAAGGGTGAAGGGAAAGTTCTTTTTCCTCCACTATAGTACTTTGAGTCAAGAGCACATCCTTTTCCCTGTGGGGCCCCGTGGCAGGTAAAGGAGCCGCGAAGGCAGAGATAGCGGCTGAGGCCAGAACCCAATCGTGCCTGGAGCCGTCACCTCAGTAAACAGCAGGCTTGCCTCTGCTCTTGGCACTCTGGAATCTGCCGGGGAAGACGTCATTCCAGCCTCGTCCCAGAGAGCCCTTGGGCCGAGCTGGCTAGTGTCACTTGAAGTGACTAAAGGCAGGGAGGTTGACATTCCTGTCCCTCCCAGGAAGGAGGCAGCTGTCCTCCCGAACAGGTGCTTCAAACCACCAGACGCACTGGGCTTGGCCCCTGGCCGCTTCTCTCCGGACAGACTACCCGGTAAGGACACTGCCTGGAAATGCAGAAGCTTCGACCTCTGGGGGAAACAAATCAGAGAAGATCCGCAGAGGAGGAAGACCAGTGTGCTCCAGGGGAAGGCAGCACAATGACCCTGACAGTGAGGAGGACAAGCTCCCGTCTGTTTTGCCGGTAACCACCCGCACAATGCTAAAGGCAGAGAAGATGAAATGGCAGTGCCGAGGAGGGCCTGGCCATTCCCTCCCAACGCGCGCGCGTGCACGCGCACACACACACACACCCAGGCCCAGGCTGTCCCTGAGGACCTCATCCAGGTGCCAAGTGGAAAGGGGGCTGCCTGGCTCCATGGAATGGGGAGTTAGCTCCACTTACTGGGGGCCGAACTGAGACGACTGGCGGGATCCCTCACAGTTAGCGTGGGAAGAGGGAATTCTCCCCAGACGAGGTTTTACCCGGGTCCCCACTGACCTTGGTGACAGGGATGTTCTGGTGTGCAGGGCGGCCCAACAGACAGCAGGCCTCATGCTGACCCAGGCAGCCTCAATGGAGAGCCTTGGCGGAAGCCTCTCCCTGTCTGTTGCCTCATTTCCCCTTCCCATCTTAGCATTTGCTCCTTCCGCTGCATGAGCATGTCGGCTAAAGAAGCCAGTGTCTTGGAGCTCATTTTGGGGAGACCCAGGTCTACTGGAGGTCAAATCTGCATCAATACAGCCAAAGCACAAAGCGGGCCAACTAAGGTATAGGCTGACGCTAGTTGCCTATTTCCAATACTGGTTTCATAAAACAACTCTTACCATGTTTGCAAAGTAGACGGAGGGCTCCACTAATATTTTCTTTGGTCGAATACCGTATGATCTCATATACATGTGGAATCTTAAAAGAAACAAAACTCATAGAAAAAGTGATGAGGGACACCTGGGTGGCTCAGGGGGTTAAGCCTCTGCCTTTGGCTCAGGTTATGATCTCAGGGTCCTGGGAACAAACAGAGAGCCTGATGTGGGGCTCGATCCCAGGACCCCGAGACCATGACCTGAGCCACCCAGGCGCCCCGAGTCCTCAGGACTTTTTAACCTCTTGGTACAGGGAGGGCACCTTTCACATGGGAATAGATAGTAATTAGTAGGTTTGTTTCATTGTTGTTATTATTATTTTAACTTTTTATTTAGAATTAAATTATGACGGGGCACCCCTGCAGCTAAGTCAGTTGATCAGCTGACTGTTGATTCAGGCTCAGATCCTGATCTGGGAGGGTGGGATCTGCCCATGGGGCGCCCTGCTCAGAGCACAGTCTGGTTAAGATTCTTTCCCTCTCTGGGGTGCCTGGGTGGCTCAGTCTGTTAAGCCTCTGCCTTTAGCTCAGGTCATGATTCCAGAATCCTGGGATCCTGCTCAGCAAGGAGACTGCTTCTTCTCCCTCTCCCTTTCCAGCTCCCCCTGCTTGTGCTCACTCTCTTCCTCTTGCTCTCTAAATAAAGAAATAACATCTTAAAAAAAAAGAGCCCCAGGTTCTACTGAATGAGCCAGCCAGGCACTCCATGATATGTTACTTTTGTTATTGAGGAGGAAGAGTTTATCTGAGGAAGGCCAGTAAGAACTCCTATCCACGCTTCAAGAGTCATCTTAAAGTCCACCTCTTCAGACTGTGTTTCCAGAACTGTACTGAATATAAATTCTACCTTTACTGAACTCCCACATATTGCTTTGTTACTTAGGTATGGCATTTCCCTTGTTCTAGATGATATGTGATTTCAAATCATGTATTATCTTTTTTTTTAAGATTTTATTTATTTATTTGACAGACAGAGAGGCAGGCAGAGAGAGAGGAGGAAGCAGGATCCCAGGACCCTGGGATCATGACCTGAGCCGAAGGCAGAAGCTTTAAGCCACTGAGCCACCCAGGCGCCCCAAATCATGTATTATCTTTTTTTTTGTTTGATGACTTGCTTATATCTTTGAAGCTTGTTCATGGTATAAAGACACAGACTGACACAATTAAATACACATGTGCATGAACACACATGATAGGGAAGAAAGAAGAAACAGAGGAATGGAGGGAGGAGGTAGAGAAGGAGGATGCAGGGAACCGGAAGGGGAGATGAGGGAGAGAGGTAGGGAGGGAAGGAAGAAAGAAGGGAAGAAGACATGAAGTCATGGGAGAGGAAAAGAGAGAGGGAGGGCTGAAAGAGAGAGAGGGAGGAAGGAGAGAGAAAAGGCAGCCATCTTTCCAAACTTCATTCTGACTTCATAAGAAGTCCGTGGGAGGATTGTCATTATTCTAGTGGCAGTGGTAGTGACAGGGATCGTTGCCCTATTTCCCATTGGGGAAACGGAGGCAAAGAGACAGTCAGCCTTGCCCTGCCATGCAGTGAGCAGAGAGAGAGCAGGAAAGAAGACGAGCGAGGCTGTGCCCTGAAGCCAGATGCGTGTGCCCCAAGCCCACAGCAGCTTACTCTACTCAAGTCCCTGGTCTTTCCTCTGATGTTTCCTAAGGTGGGAAGGGGTGGTTAGGGGCACTGTGCCCCCTCTAGCTGATGAAAGGTACACATCACTGC
>PISX010024215.1:0-28334 GCA_004024625.1 Mellivora capensis | reverse complement strand
TGGATTATTTGTTCTTTGGGTGTTGAGTTTGATAAGTTCTTTATAGATTTTGGACACTAGCCCTTTATCTGATATGTCGTTTGCAAATATCTTCTCCCATTCTGTCAGTTGTCTTTTGGTTTTGTTGACTGTTTCCTTTGCTGTGCAAAAGCTTTTGATCTTGATGAAATCCCAATAGTTCATTTCTGCCCTTGCTTCCCTTGCCTTTGGCGATGTTCCTAGGAAGATGTTGCTGCAGCTGAGGTCGAAGAGGTTGCTGCCTGAATAATTTTATGATTTTTAAAATTTCTTGGTACTTTCCCCAAGTCTGCTCAGAAACTTTCATGGCTCCTCTCTCCTCAAACTGTTCAGTCATCTCTTCTAGTTCTTGAAAAATTTAAATATGTTTGTTTTGCTTTCTGTGTCTGTTTTCCCAGCACTCGAAATCTTCGCAGGCCTGATTTTGATGTGTATCGCTCCTTCTGGTTCTCTCTCATGGTGCCTTGTTCCAATATGCATTGTGTTCTTTATTATTATTATCTAACTTTTTTTCTCTGAGAGCTTGTAAGTCTTACTAGTTTCTCGGCGGGAATCTTTGTGACCCAAGTTAAGTCTTGTTCCTCCGGAGAGGTTTCGAGTTGGTCTCTGCCAGGTGGCTGGGGCACCGTCAGCCTAGGAGCATTTTGAACTAAGTTCTCGTCTAGAGGTTTTTCAAGACATGCATGTGGTATGAATTAGGGTTGCCAAGTCCTGTGAGGGCCATCTGGTTACTGTTAATCACCAGCAAACCAGGAAGGCTTTCCCTCCTTCCATTAGGGCCATTTCCAGACTGATGATTTCAGGCAGTTGCTGAGGGTGGGAGGGATTCATTTCCAGTGTACGTTTCAAACGAGGATGTAATCATTAAGGGCCCCCTCTGTGCAAGAGGAGTGCCCTCTTGAACCCTGCATCTTGGGGAGAAATCGAGACTTTCCGTCTGCTCCCAACATCCCAGAAAGCTTCAGAAGGTGAAGTTCACGTCCAGCCGGTTCATAAAATGATCTCGGGGCATCAGCCAGGCTCCGAGCTGCTCACCTGTCGGGAATATGGTGGTGCAGCTTTTATTTACTTCGTGGCCTCTGAGAATTCCTTACTGCTTTGCTATTTCATTGATATGTTCCCGCCCCGTCCCACGCTGTCACTTGGTTTTAGCAGAAGGATCAAAGTAACGAGTTCCCGTCTTAACATGCTCAATACTGCCTTGTCAGTGTTTCCTATTATGGACACAACGGGATGAACACATTTCTGTACACGTCCTTGTGCATTTTGTCCAATTATTTCCTGTAACCAGTTTCTAGAGTATGAAACCGATGCGACAGAACCGGGACATCTCCGGGAACTGGACTGGCGCTACTCGGTGACTGGTTGGATTGCTGGGGTTCTTGCTGGCTGTCAGTCCAGAGGCTCCGCCTGAAGGATTCGTGTCCATCTTCTGAAAATCCCGCTGGACCTACCACAAAAACTGGACGGAGGGTCAGTTCTACTACATTAGTAGAAATATAAACCGTGTTTTGGCAGAAACACATTCCATTTTTTTTGAAAAGTGGTATTCCCCAGAGTTGTCCTTAAATTTAGGAGCGCGCTTACAGAACCAGTAAGAGGAAAAACTCCTTGACCAGACAACCGAGTTTTATAATGTGAGACAGACAGGCGAGCCTAGTTCGGGAGCGGACGAGCGAGGGGCGGTCCTCCGGTTGTTGCGACAGCCGCCCACCAGCGCCAGGGCCCTTCCACTGTGAAGCCTTCCTTGGGTCTGATCAGCACAGGGAGCCCCCGAGTTCCTCAGGCGGTGGCTATTTGGCGCAGAGACGGTCTTACAGATGTGCGGCCCCTGAGTTTATTCCCGCGGAATACATGCGGCGAGGCGTTCTCGAAGAAGGCAGGAGAGCAGGCTTAGGGTTACAGGATGCGAGGGTGCACGGGGCAGGGGTCTGGCTCCCTGGGGCGGGAGGCGTGGGGTCTGTCTGAGGAACATCCGAGGAGGCACAGGCCGGGGAGCTCAGATTGGATCTCGACTCCGTCGGCGACAGATGCCTCAGAGACTCAGTCAGTCTCTGAGGAGCATTTGCATTTTTACAAAATCATGCGAGCGGGAGAAGCGGTCGAGGGCAGGGGCATTCTGAAGGAAAAAATGGATTTTCCTTCCAAAATGGTTTTTAAGGTATAACCCCAATATTTATATATATTTATTTATAGCTATATAATATTTATAATTACACATTATATATTTTAAAATATATAATTATATATAATTATTTATATTTATATATATTTGTATATAAAAATAAATATATTTATTAAGATATAACATGCAATGTGCCCATTTAAAGTGTATTAGGAAATGGTTTTTAGTCTCTTTGCAAAGTTGCATAACCGTCACTACAAGATTTTATTTTATTTTATTATAATTATTTTTTGTAGAGAAAAGGATTTTACTTATGGAAAGCCCCTGAAACTCATAAAAAAACAAAAAGAACAACTCTGGAGGAAACAATAAAATAATTCTGTGAGGGGTGTGGCTTCAAAATTAACAATAAAGAAATCAATATTTTCCTTATGTACAAACTGCAAATAAAACAGCGGAAGGAAAGACAACATTGACAAGAGAAGCAAACAAGCAAAAGAAGAGGCATCCAGGGCCCATGTGACTATCTGATTTTAGAACATTTGCACGCCCGTCAGCTGCCACTCTCCTCCCAACCCCGCCCCACAGCCCCCGTGGGATCCGGACCTTGACCATCCACGAATCGACTTCCTGTCTCTGAGATGGGCCTGTTCTGAGCTTTTCACAAAACGGAATCATAGCATCTGTGGTCTTTCATGACTGGCTTTTCCACTTAGCATCACGTCTTTAAGGCTCATCCACCCTATAGCACGTGTCCCTCACCCCGTCCCAGCTCTTGACCGTCCCTGAGAGCTTTGTGATTGTCCGAGGAGTCTGTCTTGTTTCTCGTAGCTCCCAGCAGGCGAGGCTCTGCCAGCCCGTCAGCGTCCCAAAGGGGGAGATCTCCGCCAGCGCCTAGAGTTAGGTGCATGGGAAGCCAGACCCCCAGGCGACGGCTTTTAAGGGACGCAGGTATGCGCAGTCCTATGGGACCAGGAGCTTGAGTGGCCCCAGAGCCCGACGAGGTCAAGGTGTTCTCTGGAAGCCGCCACAAACACCGTAGCTCAGACAAGCATATAAGCCCCTTCCCGGGACACACCAATGCCCTGTGTCGAGGCAGAGGTGACGTGCCTGGCCCGCGTTCCCCGACAGCACCTGCGGAGACTCTGGACGCGTGTCAGACTGAAGCCCGTCCCGAAGCCTGAAGCTCTAGGACCAGCAAATGAGCCTCCTCAGAAAGGCCGGGGTGGGGGCGGGGGGCTCTCTCTGGCGGTTGTGCATTTCCTTGTTTCTCCAACGGTTGAGTCCCAGAGGCTCGAGAACCAGGGGGCCAAACAGTGTCCCATGTGTGGCAGGGGCAGAAATGGGGTCACCAGCACCAGATGTAAAAACCAGCCCATCAGACGAGGGTAGGAGCTTCCCTCTGGGGGATACAGGTGCCCTGGCGTCCAGCAGAGGTGGGCACGAAGCTAGCACTCACCAAAAAAGGAAAAGGAGAAGAAAAGAAGAGGGAAAGATGCAACCCCCCGGCTTTATCCCGGCAGAGGGCTGGCGGGAAGAGGGCACCCGCTGGCCCCTGCCCCTGAGACGAATGCTTTAAAATGAGCAGGTTAGTCTCTTTCTCATAAAGTCTGGGCACTTTTCACAGGGCTGCTTCCGCCAGGGCCCCAGGACGGGCCGCGTGAACCAGCCTCCTCGGAGCCCGTCCTCAGCTCGCCGCAACCCCAGGCTTCCGGGGGTCACGAGCCCCAGGAGTCTTCAAAGCCCAGTGTTTTGAGGGTTCATTTCTCAGGAGCCCTTAAAGTTGGGGTGTCCGATGTGGGCTACAAACTCTTCACTCCGCGGGGGGGGGGGCTCCAAGCTTCGAGTCTCGGATTCCCGCCGTCCCGCTCCCCTCTCTCATCTGCCTGATGACAAGGGAGGGGTCTCTCCGCCAGCTTGTAGTTAGTTTGTTTGTTTCCCGGAGCAAACCGGTCCTCATGTGGCCGTAGATGTCTCACGTCTGCCGGGGGGAGGTGAGTTCAGGAGCCCCTGGTGGCCATGGGGTTCCACATTTTTTTTTGGGTCCTTCGTGCTTTTGCTGTCACATCTAAGAAGTGTTTTCCTAACCCAAGGTCATGAGGATCTGTTTTCTCTTAAGAATTATTTTAGTTGTAGCTAGTATGGAGGTCTATGATCCATTTTGGTGGTTTTTATTTTTATTTTTAGTTTTTTAGATCTTGTTTATTTATTTGACAGAAAGAGAGAGAGATCACAAGTGGGCAGAGAGAAAGGCAGAGGGGAAGGAGGAAGCAGGCTCCCCACCAAGCAGAGAGCCCGACGCGGGGCTCGATCCCAGGACCCTGAGATCATGACCTGAGCCGAAGGCAGAGACTTTAACCCACCGAGCCACCCAGGCACCCTATGATCCATTTTGAGTTAATTTTTGTGTCTGTTGTGGGAAAGTGGTCCAGTTCATTCTTTGACATGTGGATGTCTAGTCGTCCCAGCACCATTTGCTCAAAATAATCTTTAAGGGACACCTGAGTGGTTGCGCCGGTGAAGCGTCTGCCTTCGGCTCAGGTCATGGTCCCAGGGTCCTGGGATCGAGTCCCGAGTCAGGCTCCCTGCTCAGTGGGGAATCTGCTTCTCCCTCTGCTCCTCTCTCCCCCTTGTGGCTCACTCTTTCAAATAAATAAATAAAATCTTTTTAAAAAGTCTTTTAAAAGACCCTTTCTAGACCCCCAGCCATAGGAATATTCTGGTGTCAGAGGAGTTCTCTGAACAGAGGCAGAGCCAGCACAAATGGACGTGTTGGGGCATCTGGAAAGGTCAAAATCCAAGGTGACGGGGGTCATGCGGGGAGCACAGTGGAAGGAAGGCTTGAGAAGGATTCCTAGTTTCTGTTCCCACCCTTCCTCTCTGCATCAGGAGCGTGTGACCTTGGCTTCCTGCGTGACCATCTTTGGGCCGATCTGCCGGGCCCCGTTGCTCACCCTCGTGACTGACAGATCAAAGCCTGTTGCTCCATCATCCGCCCAACGGGGAGGCTCGACCCGGAGGACAGCTGGATGGTACCTTGCGGTTCCCTTAGGCTGGCACCACTCTGGTGCCTCAGTTCAAGAGAAAATGGGAAGACGCCCACGTGAGCGGAGCGCAGTCAGCAAACTCCAGAGGCCTGAAGCTTCTGCCGCCCGTTGGGGATTGACACATAAAATGAGCATCCCTGGGAAAGCAGCAGATGGATCCTTCTAGTCCCTGGGGAGGACTTCAGACTCCAGAATGGTGGTGCCTGTAGGACCCAGCGTCCTGGAACTCTGCATCTTCATTCTGGGTTCGCTCCCCCGCGGTCCTGGGCTCCGTCCATGTGTGAGGGCTGGCTGTGGAGCCCTTGCAGCCCCATGGCTGATCGTCACATCGGGAAACACCCCATAAAGAGCTTTCTGGCCGTTCCGCCTCGTTCCACACTCAGGCCGTGGTGGGACCGACTGCCGTGGACACTGCCATCCACAGGGCGATGGGAACCCTCCCCCTGGAGCTGCTGCCTGCTGCTGCCGTCTCCCACGATAACAAGGAGAGATGTGTCCGGAGACATGTCCATTAGCCCCTGACCTCAGTGACGCGTCCCCCCTTTCCAGGGCTGCCCCACCTTGGGAGCAGGAACAGAAGAGCCGTGTTTGAGTGCCGCCAAGGGTGCCGCACTGTGCAGACACAGATCCCACAGAGACTCCTTTGAGGAGAAACCACGCCACCCAGGAGGTCTTGCCCAAGAGCGGCCAGGCGCCCCGGCAGCCAAGGAAAGCTTTCAGTCTCCAGAACCATCTTCCGCCATGTGGTCATCTCCAAGGGGACAGTAGCCACTTAGACCTTTAAACATAACCATCCATTGTGTTCAGAGGTGTGGAGCAGAAAGCACTCATCAGGATTGTCAAGTCGACCCCCTTGGCTTACAAAGGGGGAAACTGAGTCTAAACAATTAGGTGACAAGCCCAGGGTAATGCGCGATTTATTGCTGCTCCTCTACCCACTCCATCCCACGGTGCATTTTGGCTGAAGAAATTGTTATGCTCAGAGCTGTGTGATTGCAGAGAATGAACTACACCTTGAGATAATCGCAGAGTGTGGATGAGGGCTGGGTCCTCGTGGGCCTCCAGAAGTCGAAGGCCCACAGAACTTGTGCACTGCCTCTATTTTGGGAACTTTTCAGGGTCATGTAGTTGGGCTTTTTTTTTTTTTTTTTCACATGTCCGATAGAAAACCGCCTCTTGGATCCCACCTTCGGTGGGGAGTACTACGTTTCCGTTCTTCGCTGCACTAGCCGTCCAGGGAGCCCGCTCCTGCCTCAGCCAGGTCAGAGAAAAGTCTACACATGTATCCAAGAGTTTGGCACTTGCCTGGGTCCACGCAGGCTGTCGGAGCCTCCGGCTGGTTCAGAGACAGGGTCTGCGGCAGAGGGAAGGAACCAGCTGCCAGCCGCCGTGTCTTTGGTCAGAGGACGCAGAGCCATGAAGGGAAGGACTCCTTGTGCTGCCTTGTGCTTGCCGCGGTGGGGGGTGGGGAAGCCCATGACCTGCCTGCACACCGGGAGGTCGCTGCTCCCACCGTCCCAACTGGAGGAGGCTGCACCCCAGTGTGCAGAGAGCAGAGCGGTCCAGTGGTTCGTCTGGCTCGTTCTGGATAAAGTCTCTTAAACAGCCAACCCTGAAACCCTGAAAGAAAGCTTCCCTCTTCTGAACGTGACACTGACCACTTCCAGGTAATCTGGACCAAAAAAGAAAAAGAAAAGAAAAAGTCTCTGCTTCTTATGATTCTCCTGCCATCAATTAGCTTTGCTTGCTGAGCTATTTCTACATTTGTTTGGGACAGGGAGCTTTAGAGAGAGGATGGAAAGGGGGAAGAAAATGAACAGTCAATGCACTGCCTTAAATTTACTCATGTGACACTTGAAATGCATGTGAAATGGCATTTTTGTTTCTGGTCTGTTGGTGAAAGTCACCCAGGCTTGTTGTAGGAGACGCAGAACACACAGGGGAGGGGGAAGTAGGAGAGTAAGAATCCGTAGCCTGGTGACACAGGCACACCCGCGACACAGACAGGCCTGCCAGCCCAAAAGAGCAGGACCCGTGGACATCATTTCACTACTTGGAATAGGGCCTCGTGCATAGGAAGTGCTTAATGAACATTTGTTGAACGGATAGTGTTACTATTTTGGTGTATTTATTTCCGGTCCTTTCCTTCTGTCTATGTTGCATGATTATTGTGAAACTCTATTCTTAGCATCTTTTTTCTTTTTTTACCTACCATGATAGTACAGGCCTACGTATACTACAAAAATTCTCTATAAGCACGGTTTTTAAAGATGATTCGTGTTTGCATATGCCTCACTTCCTTTTTTTTTTTTTTTTAAAGATTTTATTTATTCGACAAAGATCACAAGTAGGCAGAGAGGCAGGCAGGGAGAGAGGAGGAGGCAGGCTCCCTGCTGAGCAGAGAGCCCGATGCAGGGCTCGATCCCAGGACCCTGAGATCATGACCTGAGCCGAAGGCAGAGGCTTTAACCCACTGAGCCACCCAGGTGCCCCATGCCTCACTTCCTTATTTATCTTCATCTTATTAGAGATGCGAGGGAAGGTCCCCATTTCCAAGGTACTTTGCAGGGAAGGCTGGGCTTTAGACGAGGAGACGTACTGGCTGTTTTACGAGGTTTCTCTATGTTCCGTGAACCCAAAGAGCTACTGAGTTCACATGTCAGCATTCGCTTGTACGCGTCCCTGGAAAGCGTGGGAAGTGGGAACCATATATGAGGGCACTGCCTCAGGGACTCTTGTAGTTACGAAATATCTTTTGACTCTTACAGTGCATGAAGCGACTGTTCAAAGAACCAGTCATGATGCTAAGTCCTAGAAATAGAGAGTTTCAGAGGTTCAAATGAACTGCGCCACCTTCCAGAGGGTTCCTGCTCCGTCTCCTGAGGGCTCCCAGGGGAGTCTGGCTGAAGACGGTTCTGCTCAGGTTCACAGAGCACTGCCTGCTGCTGAGAAGGAGGAGTGCCAGGGAGATGAGCGCTGGTTTTAAATCCTGATGTGTACAAGAAATAAAAGGAGAGTGAGATGTGGCTTCTGGCAGGATCCTCTTGGGTCAGAACCAGATACAACCGTAGACAGAGAGGGGCTGGGAGTAGACTATGCACTCCAGAGTACTTTCTGTTCATTCCCCCTCCTCTTGGACCTTCTACCAAAAAAGTCTCTCTCTACTAAAATTTAAAGAATACATAGACTCATGGGGAGGAGGGCATGTCAGGACAAGAGCCATGGGTGAGGCCAGCCTTGTTCTGGGACCCCTGAGAACTTCCTGCACGAGCAGCATGTGTGACTCAGGACTGAGGGCAGGGCTGATTCACCTGGGCTGACCACCACGCAGTAAGTGAGCGCGGCAGATGTCAGCAGACCCCTCCCCAGTCCCGCAGAATCCACCCACTCTCAGTGCCAAGGGCTGGGACGGAGGGTGGGTTGTTGGGTGCAAAGTGAGAGGCCCTAGGAGATCCTCTTTCCACCCTTGGAAAGCAGCCAGGTGCTCAAGTCCACACACACACACACACACTGGACCCAGGACATTAACCAGGCACCGACAAGGCTGGCTTCGAAGCAAGGCGGGCATATCAGTTAGAAGATGGTGGCAGGTGCCCCTACAGACCTCTCCCCCAGAACACTTAAATCCCAGGTAGCATTAGAGCCGACAAGGGTTTCCAGGTCCAATGACAAATACCCAAAGATTCTACACTCAGCAGGTAATTTAAGTGTGACAACCACAAAATAACATTCTCAGACATGCAGATATCCAGAGAGCTTTCCATCTGCGTAACTTCCTTGAGAGAAAACACACACACACACACACACACACACACGTGTACGTACTCAGCAATGATGGTAGTGATGAGTGCAACCAACGTAATTCAAGAATTAGGTCAAAATCATTGTAGGTAATAAAGTTATAAAAAAAACAGTTCTAGGGAGAGAAATAAAATAATGAATACCATTATCCTCATTATTGACCTCTGTCCCTCCGTCCTTCTATCTTCTGTCCCTAAAATCTCCAAGTTGTGTGTTTTGTTTCATCATTCACCCTGATGGAGAAATGAGTCCAAGTATAACTGTTCATCATATTGCCTTATAAACTCAGCACCATGGGAGAGTGCTCCACGTTATTAGTCTATAAAAGGCGCAAGGAGGGATGCCTGGGTGGCTCAGTTGGTTAAGCGGCTGCCTTCGGCTCAGGTCATGATCCCAGCATCCTGGGATCGGGTCCCACATCGGGCTCCTTGCTCGGCAGGGAGCCTGCTTCTCCCTCTGCCTCTGACTGCCTCTCTGTCTGCCTGTGCTCACTCGCTCTCTCTCCCTCTCTCTCTCTCTCTCTCTGACAAATAAATAAATTTAAAAAAAAAGGCGCAAGGAAAATGTGATCCATATGACAGGGTAAAGAAGACGAAAAGAACCATAACTTGAGAATGCTGGTTTTTAAGGCTTTGAATTAAATCTTCAGAGATGGAAACCAGCAAGATAATAAAATCATAATACTCTCAAGAATGCAAGGATGGTTCGATATTAAGAAACTATTCACGTAACGTTCATTCAACAGAGTTCCTAAGTGCCTTCTACGCATAGAACAGGGCAAGTGACCTGAGCTCTTCTCTCAAATGTGTCTCCCTAGCTTCCCATCCAGAGAAGGTCTTTCCCCTGTTTGTTGTTCTCTGTCATCGCCGATCCCTCATATTTGCTTGCTCGCTTGCTGGGGGCCTTCCTCTGCTAGAACAGCATTGCTCTACCATCGGTGCCCTGTCGGCTCATTCACACCCATTTCCCCAGCGCCTGACAAAGAATCAGACATGTATTGGCTGACATGGTTATTCAGCATCATTTCTTGCCTTAGATCCGTGTCTGTGCAAATATATTGATTCCCTCAATTTTTATTAAATGGGCGACTTTACCCATAGCTTAGCCGATGATGGTGATTCTAAATCCCAGCCTGTATAGAGCCTATAATTTACCGGGAGACACAGAGAATCCAACCAGTACTTCCACCGTCGGTGCCCGAACTGCTGCTGTCTACGCAAGTTTTTCTGTTCTAACCGACTTGCTGAATAAAAGGTGGGAACTGTTTTGCAGGAAGCTTCCACAACATCTTCCCGAGAAAAGTCTGGAAAAGTAGAAGCGCAGAGTAGTACCTTCCTGCTTCCCAAAGCCTGTCACCAAAGGACTCGCAGCAATTCAACCAGTAAGTGCATCGTGGACCTGTCCCCAGGACAGAGCCTCAGTGTCGCCGAGGACCGGGAACATCAGCGATGTGGGGGGGGGGGGGTCTGGGGGAGGGCAGGTCTCGGCCGGTCCAGCTGGATTACACACAGCTGTGGTCTGCTGGAGTGTTCCCTCGGCAGCTCCGCCTCACGATGGACTGAGGTGCCATGTTGGGGGGAGCCGACATAGGGGATAAAAGGCAAGGGCTTTGCTCTGGCTCTGTCTTCTGCTGTGCTCCTTGATTTTAGGAAGGCCACCGGCTTTCCCTAGCTCCCCGTCCCCTCCTCTGTTACCAGATGGGAGCGGAGGCTGGAGCATGTCAGGATTCTTGGTTGTTGCAAAGAGAAGAGCCCTACTCCAAAGTCAGGGAATTTGAAGAATGCAGAAAAGCTTGATGAGATTAAAACCACACCACATGCTGATGTTAGAAATAACCCATGTAAACGTTTTCCGCCCTTCCCCTGCGACGCCTCTATATGCCCACAGAGCACACGCCTACACACGCACACACGGCACGACTTCGTGTCCTTGGAAATTCTTCTGTGACCACCATGCTCAGTGGGTCCCTTGTATTTCATTGTGTGACCATGCCTAACCTAGTCAGCCAACTCCCTACTATTAGAGAGCTAACTTATTCTCGTTATTCTCAGGTTTCACGAAGATAAGCAGCAGTGTTAAGTTCGCCCATGAAATTTTGCTTACGTTTGTGATGATTTTCTTAGGGAAGCATGAGGGGCCATGGATGGAAGCATGGTTAGGAGTTCACACTTGCTTCCAGAACCAACAGTCCATGCCACCTTGGGTCAGTCCCTTTCATTCCATCTCTAAACCATGATTTCCCAAACTCATTTCCTATTTTGGGGCTGCTAGTTATTGTTTTTATCATAAGTTTTTGCTTATTTTCCCCTTTAGAACAATTTCCTAGAAATGAAGTTTCAAAAGGTAACTATGCCTTAGAGTTGATCCGTGCTGCCCAATTTAAGAAACTAAGACTCCAGTAGCATGTATGTGTATCTCCTTCTTCATTCATAGCCCACCATATGAGCATTTAATAATATATATTTGCTGCAGATTTTTCTCTATTCCCCTCTTCCTCCACCTCTGCTTTTTTCTGGTCTCCTTCACACCCAGGACCGACTACATGAGTTGTAGGGATCTGTGTAAAATGAAAGTGTGGGAACCTTGTTCAAATATAGCATGGGAGCGGTGGGGCATTAAACCCAAGCCAAGGCCCCTTTGAGTGTGGGGCTCTGTGACTTCACAGAGCACATCCCCACGCAGTCAGCCCTGCTTGCACCCTGGGCGCCGAGCAGACCCTAGCCCTCTGGCCCCCCGGCCCCCTGGCCCCCTGACCCCCTGGCTCTTCACTTTTTCATGAAGCTCAGTGAGAGAGGAGCGCCAGTAGGAGACTGGATGGTGAAAGAGAAGCTGCTGGAGCGTGTCTTCCTGGTTCCCTCTGCCTCGGTGCTGCGGTCCTGGCAGGCCATGTCTGGCTGGGCCCGCCTCCTGTGGACCTAGCACCCACCGGGCTCTGAGAAGATGGTCTCCTCCCCTTGCCCCTTCTGGCCCGAGATGGCACCAGCTTCCAGTTTTTGCCAGTTCCTGGGTACCTGGAGATCTTTGCTCTTTTCCTAAACCCTGTCCACACTTTGCACACGGCCCTTCATTCATTCCTCTCAGGGGCCTTGCAGGCTCTCACCTGCCTGGTTCGCTGGCCCCGAAAACCAGCCTCTCCACACAGCTGACCTTAAACTTTCCTTCGTTTATTCCTTTCCCTTTGGGGGGAGTTTCTCTTATTTTTTTTATCCGGGTGATCAGTTTTAGCATTAATTTATAAAGAGCCTCTCAGTTACATTAATATTTGGCTGTCCTATTTGTGGGACATACTTTCTGCAGTTTATTGTTTTCTTTTAAGTCATTTTTTATCATAAAGATGAGAATATGTTTATGTAATAAAAAGTATAGATTTTTTTTTCCTTCCTAATAATGTTTAAGTTTCTTCGGCATCCATCCAGAGAACAATTAAATGTTTGCTCAAATTTCCTTCTAATTTTTAAATGTTTTGCCTTTTTTTTTTTTTAAAGCCTGCTCTGTCCTTCATTCATGTTTGCTGTTTGGTGTGAAGCAAGACTAAACGTGTTTTTCAGCCGGGCCCAGCACGGCCGATCGGTGATCTGTCTCTGCCCACCTCTCGTCTTGCGTGTCTGTTTTATCTCTTGCAAACGATGTGCGGTTCCATCTCAAAAGCAAACAGGGCCATCTCTTTAAAGAGAGACGCTCAGGCCGTGGGTGTTAGTTTTTGTTTTTTTTTTTTAATTTATTTGACAGAGAGAGATCACAAGTAGGCAGAGAGGCAGGAAGAGAGAGAGAGGGGGAAGCAGGCTCCCCACTGAGCAGAGAGCCCGATGCGGGGCTCGATCCCAGGACCCTGAGATCATGACCTGAGCCGAAGGCAGAGGCTTAACCCGCTGAGCCACCCAGGTGCCCCCGTGGGTGTTAGTTTTACAGAGAATATTCGCTTCACTTTTCTGCATTTCGCTCGCTGTGATTCTGGTCACTCGTGGCTCGTTGGTTCCCAGCTTCTTGCTCTGTGTGTTTGCTTCATTTTTGCAGCAATTCGAGAGGTGTGTCCGATTTTTATCCTCACTTCTGGTTTCCTTCACGGGATGTTAATTAACTAATCAGTTGGGTTTCATTAATTAAGGAATACCTGAGACTCGATTTTCCAAGCGCCCCCCCCCCCGGAAAACGGCTTTCTGCATCACTCGTCTCCTCCCCCGTCTACGTCTCCGTCCCGTAATTCAGCCTCACGTAGATTACGGACGTGCGTACTACTGTGCCAGCCTCACGGTACAGTTTCCCTTTCAGAAGTTACTTGGGCTTTTGCACCCACTTTCATGACCACGTTTTCGATGAACTCCATCAGTGCGGTGTGTTTAACTGGTTTTGCCCCCCACACACACACATAATTTGCCATGGTGACCTTGATCTATTTCCTTGTGGCTGGAGCACATCCACGAGCCGTTTTTAGACCAGCGGTGCTTCGGGGACCCGCTCTGTCCGGACCCTGGGCCTGGGTCTGTGCTGATCCCAGATCCATACTGGGAGCGGGAACTGCCCTCAGGCTGCCTGGTGGCATGGGACTGGGGGGCAGAGCCCTGAGCTCGCCCCTGCGCTTGCCCGTGGCTTTGGGGTGGCTCCAAGGGTGTTCTCCCCGGACTTTTGCGTGCAGAGAGCACACATGACTTCTCCCTTTTCCTCCCCTTGTGCTTCAGGTGTGAATCCCTACTGCGCAGGAGAAATCGATTTCCCGATGATCAAGAAATCTGAGGCTTGTGCAGACAGACAGCCCTACTCCCTCTGCAGTAGCCGGAAGTCTCTCTCTCAACAGCTGGACTGTCCGGCAGGCAGGACTGGGGTAAGAATGGAGCAGGGAAGGGAGCGGGGGGCGGGGAGCCCGGACTCAGCAGTGGCCCAGGTGGTGGGGGCTGGCTAGTGGGTGTGGGCGGCTCTGGGCAAAGGAAGAACTCCACGGGGGATGGTCACCGTTGAGCCTCCCCGCGTGCAGCTGCTGCCTCATCTGCACTATCAGGAGCTGATGGGCAGTGAACGTGAGCGGAACCTGGGGCCTGGCTGTGCTCTACCTGCACCCTGACTCGGCAGGTCGCCGATGAACCGGGCGGGACAGGGGAGGGAATGCATGCACGTGCATGCGGCCGGTTGCAGACCGCCCTGGACCTTGAAGTCAGACCTTCAGGACTCCGAAACCTTGGGCTCTTAACCCCGTGCTACGGTGGTGGGCTTTACACGCAGTGCCTGCCATTCATAAGCTCAGAAATGAATGTGTAGTATTTGCCCCGTTTTACAGTGGAGAAACAGGAGCTTGGCCAGGTGAGTAGTTGTCTGAGTTAACATGTCTTAGAACCCAAGGGACCAGGCAGACTTCCAGCCTAGCCCATGCACTGTGCACCACGTGTCCTTCCCACTGTGGGCGTCAGCTGGCAGGTCCGGGGCTCAGCAGACACGAAGCGTGGTGTCCCCAGCCTCCTCCTGCTCCTGCCCGACGCCGTGGGGAGGGCACGCCGAGTGCGGCCACGCAGAACCCCTGTCTGTAGCACCTAGTCCCTCTTTGTCTCCTCTCCAGCTCTGGAAAGCCTACCTCATCCTTCAGACACCTGCCTAACACTACCTCTGCTGGGAGCACCCCTGGCCCGCCAGCTGCATGGGCCTTACACTTTTCCCAGTGCCCATCCTGGGCACCTGTCCTCTTGTAGCCCTCACCCCAGCAGAGCATGAGTGCTCCGAGGGCGGACTCCGTAGGCAAATGATGCTTGATTCTCTCCGCACGGTACTCGGGACCCCGGTAGATGCCTGCAAGTCTCACTTCCCTCTTCCCTCCCCTTCGTGGACTTAGTATGTCTTTCATTTGCCAACTAGGAGCATCGAGGGTCCCAGGGTTAGGAAAAAGATGACTTTCCAAGTGGCCGATGATTTTACATAACATGAATCGGGCACAGAATGGTGAGGTCACTTCCTTAAGGTCACCAGCTGATTTTGGGCAGAGTCATGAGAAGAACCCAAGGCAGCAGGGGCTCAAGTCTCAGCCCTGACCCATAGTCTAGGCTCCACTGTCCCCTCCCCGAGTGGCTTCCTGCAGCACACAGGGTGTCAGTCTCTTGGGCACGCTTTGCTTCTCGGGTGCAAGTCACCTGTGGGCCTGCCCCAGGATTTATGTCCTGCCTTTTTAAAATCTCCAGGTGCCTTGCCCACCACCCACACCCGGCACAAGGAGGGCTCTCAGCACATGTGTCTTGAATCAGACAGGGTCTGCTGAGGGCATTCTGGGCGGCTGGGGCCCCCGCCTCTGTCTGGGACTTTGGCCGTAGGACCCATCATCCCAGGGCCATGTGGTCTGGGATCTGCTTTGCGCCTGCCATCTGGACAGGTCTCAGGGGGCTCCCAGGTGCTGGTCTGCAGGGACACAGGACTCAGCAAGGCTGAAACCATGCAGACCATGAAACACAGCCCCTCTCCACCAGACTCCCCCTGTGCCTCGTCGACCACACATGGGGGCCATGGGCCGTGGGCCCCCTGAGAGAGGGGCTCTGGCCCTCCCCTGCCCTGTGAGGTGTGTGCTGCTGTCCTGTCAGCTCACCCTGCCCCACGCCGCTCCCCTCCTGCAGGGCACCTCGAGACCCACACGGTCGCTCAGCACAGCTCAGCTCGCGCCGCCCACAGGAGGGCTGCAGGCTTCTGTCATCTCCAACATCGTGCTGATGAAGGGCCAGGCCAAGGTAAGCAAGGGCCATTGCCAACAGGAGCCGCTGGATGGACACATGCTCCCGAGGGGCTGTCCTGTCCAGGGAAGGAAGGAGCCAGGGCTGGTTGATCCAGCAGTTAGTGTGAGTGTCACGATGTCCCTGTGTAGGTCACCGCAGGGCAACTGTCGGCCAGCTTGTTCTTGGCAGGGCATTTTCTAGAAGTGAGTTCCCCTGATGATTCAATCCAAATCCTTTCAGTTGTGTCTGTGTCCGTTCAAGCTGCTGGAGGCGGCTTAACCAGCGCGGTCTCACGGCTGGGGAGGCTGGACGTCTACGGCCGCGGTGTCCGTTGAGGACGGCTTTCCCGGTGGGTGGGCGGGGCTGACTCGCTGTGTGGGTACAGGGCACGTGGCAAGGGGTGACGGGGCGCTCTGAGGTCTCCCCCCACGGGCGCTCATCCATCCGTGAGGGCCCCCCCATGACCTGGTCCCCTCCCGAAGGCTCCAGCTAACACACGAAGTTTGGGGAGGACGTTCAGTCCACGTGTCTCCACCTGCCTGATACACTCACCCTGATTTCTGCCCACGACTGCGGAATTCCAAAAGGAGGGACAAGGCAGCGGTGGTGGGGGAACAACCCAAATGTTTCTTCGTGTTCCCTCCAGAACATTCTGGAGTAGACATGGGCAGTGGCTGCCGCGTTCACGGAGGAGCCCAAGGCGCCGAGATGCTTGCATAACGAAACAGCGGGTTCTGGTTTTTGCTTGTTCGTTGATGCAACGGCGCGTGTGGTGTGACAGGAGATGTCCTTGCTGGCTGCTTCCCTTCCGGCCAGGAGGGGCCCCTGCTCCCAGATCTTCTCTCCCCTCCTCCCCATCCCCTCCTTCTCCCGGGAGCTCAGCAGAGACACGAAGGAGAAGACAGAAGCGGCAAACGCTGACACCACGGCTCCTCTGGCCGCAAGGAGAAACCCCCTCCTCGCTGACCTCACTCCTACCAGTCCGGCTTTCTGACTAGTAGATCCCAATGCTTCCCACCCCGCACCCCGGACTTAGGCAGCGGTATTTTAAAAAAATAGGGGGCTTTTAAGTCTTTTGCTGTGCTCAGAAGAAAGCAGAGGGCACCCAGGCTCACGCAGGGAGGGTCGACGGAGGTGGAAGTGTCTCCGTGTCTGAACGGTCACTAATCACACGTGATCGCACGTCCCGGGTCACGGGGCCGACTGAGCCGGCCTGCAGGGGCCGGGGCCGGGGGAGGCGAGCAGTTGGGTGCAGGAAGCCTGGGTCCACAGCAGGGAGGTGGGTTCAGACGCAAGCAGGACTTCCACCGCCCGTCCCGCACGACCGGTGCCCGGAAGGAAGGCCCGTGGTCGAGGATGGCGAGTAGGACGGGGAGAGCTGAGTTCGGGAGCAGAGAGCGGAGCTAGAGGCTCCGTAGGGGCTCCAGGTACAGTCGCAACAGAGCAGCTTTGGAAGGAAGGGCAGGCAGGTGGGGATGCCTCCTCACATGGTCACAGCCCCGGCCCCCCCCCCCCTTCTAGCTGAGGACACTGAGGGTCTCAGGGCACAGGACTTGCTCAGGGTCACTGGGTTAGTTAACAGCCGCACTAAGATGACCCCAGACTCCCCGACTCCCGGGCCTCGTTGTCCCCGCAGTGCCGTGCTGCCTCCCCAGCGGGGGCCGACTCGGAGTCTGACAGTTATTTCAGGATGAAGCTGGGGCCCACAGAGGAGCCCCGAAGCCACGCCTCCCTCTGATTTTTCCTGGCCTTGTGCCACCCTTGGATACCACTCGTCTCTGCTACCCCAGAACACAGTCCCTGCCTGGTTCCCTGCGGCATCTGAATGGATGCCGGGTCTGCTGTCGCTCTGGTACGCGGTGACACATGGGCTCAGCTCTGAGCAGCTGCTGGCCAGAGGGACACTGGCCAAGAGCTGCGAAGCTGTCACCACGGTGGCTGTCCCCGTGGGGTCCGTCCGGGAGCCACACTGTGGGCCACTGCCCAATGCCCCTGCGAGCCCAGCTGTCGCCTGGCTCGTGGCTTCACTCCATGACGCATGTCACCTGAGCACCTGCCAGGGGCCGGGCAGCGACCAGTCTGATGCATTCCCTGCCTTCGGGGAGCTGAGAGTCTAGAAAGGAGCCCATCGAGATCCCAGCCAAGCCCTCCTGGGAAGCGGGGAGCTCCTCGGTCACCCACAAACCAAGCATGTGTGAATTTCCTCGGCTGCTCTCTGGGTCTGCCACGTGGTTCTCCTGACTCATGGGCGGGTCTGCAGGGGAAGCTGGGTGCTCCCTCCTCGCTCTGCCCCTGCACACGTCACTCACACCTTTCCCTTGCTCCCCGCCTCTGGCCTTGTCTCCGAAGCCTCCCAGCCGCTGCTGCCTTTGGGGCCGTCTCCTGAGCCCCCTGAGCTCCCACCAGAGCCACCGGCCAGTGTTGTTTGTAGAGGCTCAGGCGGCAGTGACGTCCTTGAGGAGGAGAGGGTGGGATGCAGAAACAGGAGGGAAGTGACCAGCCCTTGAACAGAGCCCCAGAGAACAGGGGCTTCCTCTGGTGCAAGCTGCTGTAATTACTCCCGGGGGCTTCTGTTGCTTGGGACCTCCTTGAATCTCCAAGCCCAGGCCTGTGAGTCAAGTTACGAGCCTCATTTCCCACGGGGCTAACCCGGGGCTCGGAGACAGACTTGCTGGAAGGAGTGGCCGAGCCAGGGCTCAGTGTCGTGCAGGGTCTTGGACCATCTCCCTGGTTCTGGGTCAGGACATCTGCCCCGCAGGAGAGCCCGTGACCCCACGCGGCCCGGTGTGGCCTGGAAGTCCTGGTTTTCCCCAAGTCCGGACGTCTGTGAGGCCAAGGGCACCTGTCTCCTCCCCGGGTCCTTGGCTCAGGGTCGGGGCAGGCCCTCGGCAAACAGCAGCCCAGGGAATAGCGTGGACCCCGCTCCTGACGCTGACTCTCCTCTTCTCTCCCCAGGGCCTGGGCTTCAGCATCGTTGGGGGAAAGGATAGCATTTATGGCCCCATTGGAATTTATGTCAAAACCATCTTTCCGGGGGGAGCGGCGGCGGCCGACGGAAGGCTGCAGGAAGGTAGATCTCCCGTGTCTCGCTGGCTGAGGTTTGAGGATTCAGACAGACTCGCGAGGCCATAGGAGAGAGTGGAAAGCAAAATGCCTCTGCAGCCTTCAGAATCCGGCTTGCCTGAGTCTGGGGTCCGCAGCCCCTGTCCCTGCCCACGCTGTGGGGACAGGCACATTGCTGGGTGTGTTTGGACTCAGTCCAGGCCCTGAAGCCCGCCTGGGACAGAGGCCTGAGCTGTCTGGTTCCCTTCCCTTCCTTTCCAAGGGCCCCTCTCTGTTGTTGGTCCCCTTCCTTCCGTCCTGCCCTCCCTGACCCACAACCACAGGAAAACCAGGCCTTGTGCTTCTGATGCATCTGAGAAACACTCCCTGAGAGCCGACTATGCCCCCGGCTCTAGGAGTAGAGGTCATGACCACATATGATCTTTTCTGCGGAGCTCACAGTCCACCAGCTCTTGGGGCCTGGAGAAGCCCCGGCACCCTGAGGGTAAGGGGCCTGGGGAGCAGAGCTACCTCCTGAGGGCCCTTACCGTCTTCTTGTCCTGGAGGGCCTGGGTTTTCTCCCCACCCCAACTGCCCCCCCCCAAAGTAACTTTTGGAGCATTGGCAACAGGCTTGGCCTGAGGTCATCCCCAGATTTCAACCAGGGGCAAAAATTCAAGGGACAGGCAGCCCCCCGAGCCGAGGGCAGCCCCTGCCAGCCAGACAAGGGGTTACACACGGGATGCTTGGGAGAAGCGATGTCACAGCTGTCCCCACCCTTCTCTGCCAGGCCAATCTCTAGGCTGTGCTGGGAGCCTGACCCCCTTTAAGAACCTCACTTGTTTGGCCTCCTGTCTTCATACTGTTCCCAACTGAAGAATGGTTTTCCTGCTTCTAAATGGCTGGGAAAAGTCAAAGGAATTTACAACTCTTTTGTGGCAAGTGAAAACTGCATGATATTCAAATTTCAGGATCCCCAGAAAAGCTGTAGGAGGCTACAGCCGCGGGCACGGCTCTCTCGCTCACCCGTGGTCTGAAGCTTGGACTTGTGACCACGGTCTTGTGTCGTTGAGACTGAGGGCCCGTGGCCAGCAAAGGCCACCATGTTTGCTCTCTGGCCCTTCATAGGACGAGTTTGTTGATATCAGGATTATGCAAGATAACACATTCAGACTTCATCGAGGGAGCAAGGGAGAGTCTTTGAAGGTTGCTATAATTTGGGACGGACCAGCTGTGCCCAGGGTTCTCAGGGGACTCGGTGTGGGTTGCAGTGGGCTGGCTGGAGAGCAGAGGTGGGCAAGCCCGCGGAGAGGCTGCTCCAAGAGCCGGGCGCCAGCTCGGCTCTCAAGGCTTCTCTCGGGGAGGAGGAAGGAGCAGAGGAGACAGCCTCCCCGAGGCGGGCGTGAAGGGAGGTCAGAGAGAGTGCTCCGGCCTTAGGAGCCTTACCTGGAGCAGGACCAGGTGACAGAGGAGGAGGCCAAGGATGGCCTAGGAGGATGCCCGGGTTTGCGCCCTGGCCTGTGGGGCGGCCACGCAGGCGGCCACTAGGTGGGGCTGTGCCGCAGGCGGAGGAGCCCGGTCCGGCCCTGGGAGGGAGCAGGGCCCAGTGTAGACCTGGGGGTCTGCACACCTGGAAATACTGGAGTTGTAGGGCAGGTGAAGGAGGTGAGGAAGTGGGGGGAGAGGAGGGCGGAGGCACGGCTCTAGGGGAATCGCTTAATAGAGAGGCAAGTAAAGATGAGAATCGGTGAGACAAAGGGAGGAAAGCGGAATCAGAATCTTGCGGTGTTTCATGATCTTTCGTGCTCTTCCGTGTTTAAATGAAGGGTGGGGGAGGAGTTGAGCGGCAAGAAGAAGGATCCTGTGTTCTGTTTTCTTTCCAGAATGCAAGCGGTTTGAGGCAAGCTTCTTGATCCCCGGGTATTTGTCTCACTTCGTGAATACCGACCCTAAAAATTCAGTGGGAAATACACTCAGCGAGTCTTCCCACAGCCCCTGATTCTAGCCCCAAATGACTGACTAGATCCCCTGTTGTATCTCTTTCAAAGTCAAGTTTTAGAATCTGCCCTTGAGCCCATGAGGCACCTCCAACCGCAACAAAACTTTGGTGCACAGATCAAGGCTAGATCAAATAAAACAAATGTTTTATTTGCATAACTCTTCCCTCAAAAACGATTGTGTAAGACTGATTTGGCAAAACAGAGTTTGATCCCTTCCCACCAGATACGGCCACAGAAGCGCTGGGACGCTCCAAAGAGCCCAGAGTTGGGCTATGTAGTTCTGTTAGGGTTGTCGGGAGAACTCAGTCCATCCTGTCATTAAGATTGGTCAAAGAATGGCCATTTCTCAAGGAGTGAAGAAAGGCCCCACGTCCACTGCAGTGTTGTTTATGATAGCCAAGGTAGGGGAGCAACCCAGGTGCCCATGGATGAAGGAATGGGTGGAACTGTGGCGCGTGTGCGCGCACGCGCGTGCATAATGACTAGTGCTCAGCCATACAATAAGAATGCGATCTCGCCATGTGTGACAACACGGATGGACCTGGAGGGTGTTATTATAAGTGAAATAAGTCAGACAGAGAAAGACAAATACCGTAGGATTTCACTCGTAGGCAGAACCCAAACTACACACAAACGAGCAAGCCCACGAACACCTACGACAGGAAGAGAAACGGACTTGAGCGCAGACAACAAGCTGGGGCTGCCCGGGGAGAAGGGGCGTGAAGTAGGTGATGGGGTACAGCAGGTCCACAGGGACGAAGTTCCAGCTACGAAATAAAGAAGTCACAGGGGTGAGAAGTGCAGCGTCGGGAACGCAGTCCACAATGTCGGGATGACTCTGGGTGGCACGGATGACGACCGCACTTACCTTGGTGAGCATTTCGTCACATGCATAATTGTCGAGTCGTCATGCCGCAGACCTAAAAGTAATGTGCCAACTGTCCTTCGACGTGAAGACGTAAGTAGAGGAGGGCATTAACGGCGGGTGCTCCCAGAGAGTCGGTCAGGCTCACGTCTTTGTCATCAATCCATCAACCTCTTGTCCGTGGCGGAAAAAAAGCATGGTCATCCCTGAAATATGTTCTCTGTCTCTTCTTCCTTCAGACACATTAGTTACATTTTGATTATTTTTTAAAATTTGTCTGTTTCTACTCCACTTGGACTGTCCGGAGTGTAAGGATGGGTTCTTTCATTTTTGGTCGAATTCTGGCAGCTTCGCCGATGACGCTGATTTGAATCCTCTGCCCAACCCACTTCTGCCCTTTATTTCTGACACAAGGACGTGTTGGATAAAGTACCTCATTTAAACTTTGAATTGACGTATGGCAGACTTAGGAGTTGATGATACAGTGGCCCGTGGAGCTGAAGCCCCCAGGACCAGGATTTAACCGCCCACACAGGACAGGAGTCGCAGCTTTGTGTCCCTGGGAACCTCCGAGAACTTGCTTGAAGCCTTGATACCAAAGAGTTCCCCTGTGAGAGGCCATCGGGACCCAGAGAAGCAGAGAAGAAGTTTCACTTTGCCCGTGGCTCTTGGGCGCAAGGAAAGACTTCTCCCCACAGGCCAAGGAAGACCCAAGCCTGAATCACGTATGCGTGTCCTGGGCACATTCACATCCCTACTGAGTACAGGACGCCCCAAGCCGAGAACCTAACCTCAGCTCTAGTCCTGGAGAAGGGAAAGCCTCCGGCTGCCCCCGGAGATCAAGGAAATGCTCCCACCCAGCAGCCGGGGGTGTAGGGAATCCCCGAGAAAAACAGGCCACAGAAAAATGAGTTCGACACAGAGACCCCACAGGAGGTGGGGAAACATCCCTAATTAATGAGCGTCAGTGGGAATAACAGACAGGAGGAGAAGCCCTCAAAAACCCAAGGTAACAGAACCATCTAAGACAGTGTAGAATTACCACTTTTAATCATGCATTTTAATTAAGTTTTTAAATTTTAATTCCAGTCCATTAATGTAGAGTTTTGCAATAGCCTCAGGTGTGCAATAGAGAGATCCAGCGCCTCCCGACACCACCTCGTTTCCTCATCCCCCAGCCACTTCCCGGCTGGGGACCAGCAGCGTGTCCCCCAGGGTTCCGAGTCTGTTTCTTGGTTCATCTTTTTTTCTCTGTGTTTGTTTTGTTTCCTAAACTTCACATACGAGCGGAATCATATGGTATTTGTCTCTCTCGGACTGACTCATTTCTCTTAGCAGAATACTCTCTAGTTTCATGTGTGTTGTTGCAAATGGCAGGATTTCATTCTTTTTATGACTAACAGTCCATTGTGTGTGTATATGCCACATCTTCTTTACCCACTCATCAGTCCGTGGACGCTCGGGCTGCCTCCAGAATTTGGCTATTGTAGATAATCATGTGACTAGACATAGGTTCATGTATCCCTTTGCATTAGTATCTTCGTATTTTTAGAATTTCTGTGTTTAAAGAGATTGTTGAAAAGATACAAGAGGGAACGTGAACAACCAAGAAAGAAAAGAACACGGTGGGGGGGGGGGAGAATAACTTGTAGGGAACAAAAGGCGAGTCATGGAAATAAGAAAGTCCGTGACCAGCTCAAACACAGATGACGCGCAGCTGGAAGGGGAACCGGGGAGCTGGACGTGGGCCGGCGGGCTGCACGGAGCGGTGGAGAACGGGGCGAGCGTCAGAGAGACGTGGAGGGTGAGCGGGACCAAAGGGAAGACAAGTTCGAGACAGGAAGGTCAGCGTGGAAGAGGCGAGGCGAGCCACATTGAGGTAGTGGCCAAGCACTTCCCAGAGTCATTCTAAGGCATGAAACTTCGTGTGAGAAGCACGCTGGGACATCATGGTAGAGCTTCAGACCGTCGAAGACAAGGGCAAGAGCATCTTTCAAACAACCGGGGAGAAGGGCATAACTGAGGGAATGGCTTATGGCAGAAAGCCCGGAGTCGAGGGTCAGCGCCCGCGGGCCGTGCTGTGATAGTTAGTGCAGGACACGGGAAATACAGGCGGCAGGGCCCGTGAGAGAGGCGGGCGCAGAAGGTGGGAGCAGTGCGCTGTGGTGAGGAAACGTGGGGCAGTAACCTCGGAGCGTAGACACTGCTGTGGGAAGGGCCGCAGGGAATGGGCTGTGGGAGCGTGTGGCCTGAGGGTCGGGGAGGCAGGAGGGCAGGGGCTGAACCCCAGGAGGGAATGACAGGTCAGGCCTCGTGGGCTGGCGGGGACCCTCGATCTGCCCTCAGAAGAGAGGAGGGACCTTGGAAGGCTGGTCACTGCTGCCCACCTGCCCCCAAGGGGGAGAGCCCCGGGCCGGGAAGCCATCCTCCCAGACTGCGTGCATGGATGTCCCCTCACTGGGTCACACTCCTCCCTGCCGTGATCTCTCCCTCTCCCGACAGGGGATGAAATTCTGGAACTCAATGGCGAATCCATGGCTGGGCTCACACATCAGGATGCTTTGCAGAAGTTCAAGGTGACCGCTTGCTATCCGTCTGTGGCCGGACTCCAGGGCTCTGGGCATAGGAACCAAGCACGACCCTCCTCCACTCAAACCTGCAAATTCGAACTGTGGGATCCTTGACGTGGGGCGCCCCGCCGATGCGGGTCTGGGCCCAGTGTTAAAAAAGGACCCGGCTCGGGAAATACAAGTGTGATCCGGGTTGCGGTCAGGATGTTTCCGCTATTTAAGATTTGCGGACAGTTTCAAAACGCTCAATGTGTTTACGGTGACGTATTTACGGATCTGCTCGTAGTTTTTAAGGCAACCATGAAAAGATGGTTTTGAGTCCCTGTGTAATGAGCTCAGTTCGCGACTCGGCCCATTCAGCACATCTGTGTACGCACGCACGTGGGTTACGTGCGTGATGTGCCATAGCTCTTTGGCTGCACGAGATGGATGTTGATTGTACCAAATATGCAAACACGGACGCACACGCACGTGCTCACATACATACACCTGCACACGGGTGCACACACGTGGGCACACACGCATGAGCACACACAGCTGCTGAATGCTACGCTCTCTCTTCCTTTCAGCAAGCCAAAAAGGGGCTCCTGACCCTCACGGTGAGAACGCGCCTGACGGCCCCCCACTCTCTGAGCAGCCACCTGTCCCCGCCGCTGTGCCGCTCCCTGAGCTCCAGCACCTGTGCCACCAAGGACAGCAGCTCCTTCGGCTTGGAAAGCCCGGCCGCCCCTGCCAGCACGGCCAAGGCCAACTACAGGGTCATGGTGGAGGTCTCTCTGCAGAAAGGTAGGGGGGCAGTGCCTCTTCCTCCCCCCTCTCCCTTCACCCTCATGCCTGGGTCTCCTGCCACCAAGGGGTCCCTGGCGCTTCCCTCCTCTGGAGCCAGTCCGAGGACAGGGCGGGGTGTGGTCGGCGAGCAGATTGTGGCCACTGCTCTTTGTGTTGGCCGAAGCCCAGGACACACCAGGCACCTTCCATCCCGGGGTTCTATGGCTGCGGGGAAAATAGGACCGAGCAAGGCAAGCCCCGGGCGCACCGAGAGCAGGGTTGGGGACGCGACAGGAGCTCAGACACCACGAGGGCCGGGGCGGGTGCTCCCCCTCGGGCACCTGCGCTCCTGCCTGTGGCAGGAGAACTGAGGTCCTCTGGAGTTTGGTCAGGAGCCCCCGTGCTGTCTCCCGCTCTCCCTGGCAGAGGCTGGCGTTGGTCTGGGGATCGGCCTGTGCAGCGTGCCCTACTTCCAGTGCATCTCTGGCATTTTCGTCCACACGCTCTCTCCTGGATCGGTGGCACATTTGGATGGACGGCTCCGGTAGGTCCTTATTTCTGTTTTCAGAAAGGAAAACCAACCAACCAAACAAACAAACAAAAGCAACACCCTGATTTACAGCAGAGGGAGGGAATTCCTTAGAAGGCCAGGAGATTCATTTGGAGACGAGGTATTTAGAATGAACCCAGCATGGCTCGGAGCCTCCGTCTTCAGACTGTGGCCCCTGCACCGCTGGCATTGAAATCACTTGGGGGTTCAGTAGAAATACAGACTCTCGGGCTCCTCTCCAGACCGCCTACAATGGAATCCACAGCTTAACGAGATCCTCAGGGATCTGTGGGCACGTGGCGGTTCAAGAGGCATCATCTCAGGGAATTCCAGTCGGAAACGGAAAACACGAAGTGACCACACTTTGATTCCGAAGGAGCTGACCCAGAATTTACAGTGATACCGCAGGGGCTCCGGTGCGGCGGACCCTGTGTGGATCAGGAGGCTTTCCAAGCCAATCAGTTTCTGGGTGGGAGAAACAAGATCTCTGCTGGCGCCGCAGACTATCTCAGGGCAAAGTCCTTGTGAAAGGAGCCCTGAATCTACATTTCCTTTCCCGTAAGTGCTTGGGTGCGCTGACATTCATCCCAGTCTAACTGGTTATGATATTTGCGGCTCAGGTGTGTCTTCTCTCCTCTGTCTTCCCCCCGGGTTTGAGGTTTGCTACATCAGGAAGGCTTCGCCATATTTTTCAAGGTTTTCTGTCCTACGACTGCAGTGGAGGCACAAGGGCAAGCCAGGCTCGGGATTGTTCCGGAAGCCTCTGCTCTCCTTGGCATCTGGTGCTACACGTCTGTGGTCTTCACTTATGTCGGTGGAAATGGGTACTTTCTTAGCAGAGGTCAAGGGGGACCCACTCGGCAACACTGCAGCAGGAGGCAGCCGACCACAGTGTGGGGGGGCAGTGACATCCACCCCAGGACACTGCGTTTCAATCCTGGCCATGCTGATGACCAGCCCTGCCAGTGGTCAGCAAACGGGGGCCCACCACCTGCTTGCTCTTTTTTTTTTTTTAATAAAGTTTTATTGAAACACAGCCACACTCGTTTGTCGACACGCTGTCTGTGGCTGCTGGTTTCATGCGGCAATGTCAGAGTGGGGTGACTGTGACAGAGACAGGGTGGCCTGCGAAGCCTAAAGTAGTTATTATGTGGCCTTTTCCAGAGAAAGCTTTTTTTAGCTCTAAGCTCGGTTGTACCGAGGAGACGATTTCGCCCTGTGCCTCATTTTCCCCATCTGTGAGGCAAAGGGGGCTGGACTGCACCATTCTCTGCATATGGATAAATCCCTCTTTTCTACCTCACTTTCCTTTCTTTCTTTCCCCCCGCCCGGCTATGTAATAGAACAAATGTGAGTTTTCCAAGACTCACTTCCCAGCTTAGGGCCAGAATGCGCTCCGTGCCCCTTCTCCTGACTTCTTCTTCAAGGACTTCAGCTGCCCCCCAGACAGTCATTTCTTCTCTAGCCTTTAGCGCACGCGTCCCTCTTTCCCCCTAACCATTCCACAGACGGGAACACCGAGGCCCAGAGAGCGGCTGTGGTTGGTGAAATCGCGGTTCCTGGGCCTGTCACTTCAGCGGGTTCACCTACTCCCTCAGTCTCCATCAGGCAGAGTTTAATGGGGGAAAAGGAGGAGGAAGGTCACAGACAAACTTTTGCTCACGGTGTCCCACCCGGGGTATGACACGTGTCCCCCACCGTGGCCTCGCAGGGAGGGGGCGAGCTGTGAACGGCTTTGGTCTGCCCTGCTCTGAGGGTCAGTCGGGTGGCGAAGGAGCTCTTCCTGTTGGTGGAATTTTTAGGTCTCATCGAACAGCCCAGCTCGGAGTGGGACTCCTGGGAAGGGGGCGTCCGAACGCCGCCCTGCTTGGCTGGCTGACCGCTCCCCGTGTGCGCTTTCACAGGTGCGGCGACGAGATCGTGGAAATCAATGACTCCCCCGTGCACTGCCTGACACTCAACGAGGTCTATGCGATCCTGAGTCGCTGCAGCCCCGGGCCGGTCCCCATCATCGTCAGCCGACACCCGGACCCACAGGTAACACGGCGCCGGGACACCTTCCCCACCCAGGCTCACTCTTCCAGGATTCGGCTTCGAACAAGACATAGACGAAAGCAGGTGATGCTGGTTGGGTTTGGACTTGAATTTCCAAGAACCTGTTCCAAGTGTGATAACACGTGTCTGCAGCAGGGCTCCACCGGCAAAGTCCTAGACAGCGGGGCAACCGGCGTGAGCTTAGGGGAACGCTTGTGGCTGGGCTACAAGCTCACGGGCAAGAGACTACAGACACAGTGTCCCTCCTCGAGATGCCAGGAGCCCGTCAGGTCACCCGCACGCCTCATGGGGACCTGCTGCGTGACGGTCCAGCCCAGAGTAGATGGAGCTGGGCATGCCCTAGTGCACAGTCCTGTCCTCTGGAAGCCCGGGGTCTTGCTAGAGACACAGACACAGGGACGATTGCAATGCAAAGGGCTGAGTGTGCTGGGAATGGAGGGAGGCAGAAAGGAAGCTGGTAAAGCAAGAAGAACCAGGAGTTAGCTTGCTCCAGGCAAGTAGTTTGAAGGGGGTCATTCCTGGAAGTGGGGACACAAAGTTCTTTGGCAGAGTCGTGAAGGGACCTGTCACAGGGGAGTGGCAGGTTCTCGTGCAGCTGGGATGTGGGTCCTGAGTGGACAGGCCCAGGATCCAGTCGGCATGGCACCGGAGCGACACGGTGATGGGCTTCCCTCGGGGTGCTCGGGAGCTCACACGGGGTGAGGAGCTGGGCAGGACTGGGGCAGTCGATGGGGTATATTCAGATTTTGTTTTTTAACCACTGATGGTGCCACGGAGGACGGGGTGCGGGCGGGGTGGGGGACGGGGTGGGGA